>JAOXJJ010000680.1:27405-63751 GCA_025769935.1 Phoenix roebelenii | reverse complement strand
GGGGGGGGGGGGGAGGTGGTGTCCTCCCCAATTTAGTGAAATAGCAAATATAGACTGATGTTGAATCCAACATTTGTGCAAAACATCTGCTGTTCGTCACTTTTGTTTCACTATTTTTTTGTAAGCAACAAATCTTTGCTTTCAAAAGCTCTAAAGATGTTACAAACAATAGGGATTCATCATTCATATTGTTCTGTCTAGTTCATTTTCTTCTTGAAGTTTGGAGACAAAAACAGAAAAAAAAAAACAAATTAGACCTATGCAAATCAACAGTACCTTTAACCATTTTTATGCTGTCAGCTCCAGTTTGAAACTGTGATAGCTCGAGCAGCGCTCCTCCCCACCTTGTCAAATTCTTCAAAACGAAAAACATATTACATAGATCAGGTTTCAGCAATAAATACTTCCTAGATATACCATAACAAACGGGAAAAGGAATAAGAAAAGCTAATTTGGTACAATTCATCCAGTGATTAGGGTTTCCAGTGCTCAAATCGCCGGTAGAGCCCAAGATACTATTCCCAGAAAAGAAAAACAAATTGAAACCATAGCTAGGAAAAACCTACGTCAGCATCGAGGGGGTTCTTAGCGTAGGCCGCCTCGGCGGCCTTGCGGGCGTGCTCGAAGAAGACGAGCCGATCCAGGTCGTTCGAAGGCATCTCCATCGCTTTCAGCGATCGAAGAGAAGGAGAAAACAGATCAAGAGAACCTCCTTTCCGCTCTCTCCCACACTCTCACTCTCGCTCGGGAGAGCTCTAGGGTTTTTCCAGGAGGGGAGGAGAGGAGAGAAGAGAAGAAAAAGAGAACGCGTGCCGTACGAGGGTGGCAAAGACCTTGGAGATTCGAATGGGTTCGAAAGGCCCCCCTTCTTGTTCTCCCACTTTGTTTCGCTGCCTTCATCGCCGTCTATTATGCGTTGGAGGGTTAAGATTGTTTTAATTCCACAGGGTGGTGATTTGACTGGCCGAAAATACTTAATACTTCGTATTTGAGCAAACATGAATGTTGTTTCTTGTATTTTTATTGCTATTACATCAAGAATGTAAAATACTTTGGGAACATTAATGCTTAATGTATATTTGAGAATCTGTTATGGATACGATGGTATTGAATATATACTTAATATTCTGTTATATTTGATATTGCACAAATAAATTCAGTGATTTATCTGAACCAACATATAATATCTCATTATGTATAAAAAAAAGAAAGAATAAGAAAATTATTGGAAAGAAAAGAATTATACAATCTTACTTTTGCAAGTATGATTGTGTGCCTCTATATATTTTTCCAAAAATTAGTTCATAAAACATATTATATTAATAAAATATTAATATATAATGATAATAATTATAATATTTATATCAAAATATTATATTATACTATAAATATAATAATATATTACATTATATCATAATACATTGATATGTTATATTATATAATATAATATTATGTTATATTATTATGCTATAGTATATAATATTATATTAACTATATTGTAATAGTATTATATTATATTACGGTAATATTATACTATGTCATACATTTATGTATTTTATATTTTATTATGCTCTATTGTATAATATTATGCAATGTTCTTTTTAATCATTCTGTCATACTAAAAGTAGTTTCTTAGTTTGTTTATCAAATATATATTAAAGTTTTACATCACTTTAGCAATATAGTTACCAAACAACAAATAGCTTTTTATAAAGATTTACTTCAAAAATCTCTACTTCAAAAAGCTTTATTTCTAAAAGCTTTAACCAACAGCTCTGCTAAATAAAGCCTTAATCATGTTCCTTTCTTGGTTTTATCGGTTTTATCATTCATGGTCTTAATGGTGATTATGGGGTTGCAATACCACCTTTCTAGATCTTTTGATTAGTATAGGAACCAACTTGATCCAGCTTTGGCCATGCCTAATACAATTAGAAACCTTTCTTTATGAATTTGAAAAAGCACCACTTCAGTAATGAACTACAAAACCAAGCACGGAGATTGCAACATTTTCTTTATTTGATTTTGGTGGTGGTGGTGGTGGTGTTTGTTGCCTCCAAGTTCTTCACCATTCAGTTCGAGATCTCTTGCTCCTTTTCTATGGTGCCTCCATCTATGTAGATCGTCGACCTTCGGTTGTCTTCTCTTTGAGCTCTGTTTTTACTGCAACTATCATTTTCTATGTATTTACTCGCTGTCACGTCATCAGATAAGTTAATCACCCATATCGGCAGACACGCTAGTCTATCACATCAGTTAGACACATCGACAGACACGCTAGTCTATCACATCAGTTAGACACATCGACAGACACACCAATTTACTATGTTAGTCAGTCACGTTAATAGGTGCATTACTCTACTGCATCAATTTTCTACTTCGGCATTGCCAAAACACATCAATTTGCTATGTTAGCTTCTTGATCTATCACATCAATTTCTAAGATGCTATATCAGCTTTTGTTCTGCCATATCCAATTCTGTATTATCACATTAGCTTGACACATCAGTCTGCCATATCAACTTATGAGTTGTTAAGTCAATTCCTAATCTGCTACATCAGCTTCTGAGATGCTATAACAACTGATGTTTTGCCACATCAAGCTCTATTCTACCACATCAGCTCTTGATCTACCACCATATCAACTTTTGAGCTGCTATGCCAACTCCTAGTCATCATGTCAGCTTCTAAGTTGCTATTTTAGCTCTTGATCTAGTACATCAATTTCTGGATACATTCGTGATCTAATTTTCAAACTTAAGTTAGCACCTATAGTACCATCTTGAGTTTGAGGGAAAATGTTAGCATAGTTTTAAGGATTAACAACTTGCATCACGCATAATATTTTTCTCTATTAGCATAATCATATATCAACCCATATTATTTTTTTTATTAGCATGATCTATGTAATTTATCCTATTCGAAATCAACGACAACATGATGTTCTTTCCTTAGAATAAACGATCAATCTTGGTCATTCACCTGTTTAACGCATAACAACATAGGTATCCTCGTGTATGGAGGCAATTAATAAGGTAGATGAATTGTATTGTATATTATTTTTACGCAGCTCTAATGAAGAAACACAAACACTCACAAACGTAGACAATTAAACTGCATCTTTTGTTGATGCCGAGCATTAGGATGTCTTAGATTCTTGAGACCCTCTATTTACGTCTCTTGTTAGACAGACGCTCCTTCACCTGGATTACTTAAAATTAACTTCAATGGAGCTATTCCTACTCATGATGGTAAGATCGGGTTCTTCATTGGAAATCATAATGGTCGATTATCTTCTACATTGCCTCGCACTTCACGCCGAGCTCTCTGGTTACAAGGGAGAGACTCATGATGATGTTCTGAAATTTTCACTTTGTTCATTGTAGAGGAGAATTTCGCTAACTGGCTGAAGTAGTAGCGCTGTAAGAATTGCTATGGACCGTTTTGGATCTTTTCCTGCCTCCCCTAGTTTTTCATATCTGGCGGTTGAAGCAACGCTCTATCAAACGCGCGCACAAAAAAAAAAAAAGAAAAAGAAAAAAAATGGCGGGGCCTAGTTTAACCTTAGGCTCGGCCCATCTTCATCCTTCTAAAGCCCAAATCCTCCCACGAAAACTCGGCGTCCTGGCGCCACAAGTAACCGCAACTCCGCACCCCGGACCGCTGCGTCTCCGATCGGCCGCACGATTCTGCCCAAAATGTCGGAGGCTCTTCCCCTGCAAACCATCCCACCGGACAACGCATTCCGATCGCCCCGCCTGAACCCTAACGCTAATCCTAATCCTTCTACTTCTCGCTCTCCGGCATCCCAGCCATGGCAGGAGATCACTCGAGCCTGGCTCTCCTCCCTGACGAAGAACGCAAACCCACGGTCGGCGAGATCGACGCCTGGATCGATTCGAACCAGGCTGCTCTACCGGAGGATTTCAGATCACTCCCCCGCCCCGATCTCCACCAGTGGCTCCTCTCCTTCCACCACCCCGCGCCGAGTCCCAACCAGGTGCTGATCCCCTCGTTCCCTCAATGCCGACCGCTCAATCGGTAAAACTCGCCGTAAATTTCTATGACGTTTCGATTTTGATCCCATTGCAGGTGGATGAGAGCGGCCAGGTTGAGGTTCCCTGCCGATTCCAGCGCACGGACCCAGAAGGTTGGAATCGCCGGACATGGATGTGCTGGTCAGTGGTCGAGAGATCTCGGAGTGGCTGTCGGCGAACCCGGCGGTCATGGAGCGGTTGTTCTCGAAGCATTCTAGGTACCATATGATACACTACATTCAGAGGATGCACTCGAAGGTGCTGAAGAAGAGGGGCAAATTACCAAAGGTGCCAAGTTTCTCACTTTCCTTTCATCTTTTATTTTTTATTTCCCTTATCTCTCTTATCTTTTTATAAATTGTATCGATAACCACAATCCAATGAAATGCTGCCCTGTCTTGCTTCTCTTGGAATCCAATATTAACCATGTTTCTCATATGCTGTGTGGTAGTTTTGTGGGCTCGCTGGAGGGAAATGTTTTAATATTGATCACACGGTCACTGAAAATACTGATCGGTGGCTTGTTTGATGGATTCAAACTTTGAGTAAATCATTTCTTACTTCTATTTTTTTTTGTCTGTTTGTTAGTAATTTTTGTTTGTAGCCTAGAAAACCCATGCGAACTGTTTGGTTGCTGGGAAAGTGAAAGAAATATAATTTTTCTCCGATGTAAAAGAAAAGAATATAAACCTTCATCTTCTCATGAAATGAATTGACGGGTATTTCTATGCTCTTACATTAAAAAGGAAAACTGGGACGTGTTTGCTGTTTGATTCACCCAGAAGATCAAGAAGAGAGTTTTAAAGAAAATTTTATTGTTTGGTTGTGCAAGAGGTGGTTGGGCATGGAGCATTTTTGTTGTTATATTATTCAAATTCCAGAAGAGGAAAATAAATTTTTGATTTTCTATCCCAAGATCACTACCTTTTGACATGGAAAAATTTTAAGGTGCTTAGAGAAATGTTACCACTATATATGCTCTTCAAGTTTTTCTTTTTGATTTTTTTTTGCCTTAGCTGCCAAACACCGGGAAGACGGATTTTCCTTAAACAAACTTTCTTTTCTCTTGCTTCCTAAGCATCAAAACAGAGCCTTGGAAAATTTAGTCAAGATATTATTGGGAACTTTCAGTGGGCAAATTGGTACTAATTTGATATCATTTGACTATTTAAATGCGCTGATGTTCTGCTTTGTTTATTATTTGTTCTTTCTGTATTTCACTTGTTAATTCCTTTTTTGTTTGTATGGTGTCTCGCAGACCATTTCTATTCTTTTAGTCAATTTATTGGAGGCCATTCTGATTTCTGGCTGATTGATGAGGGTATCGTAATTGTGCAGTTTCTTGTTTATGGCGGTATTCACTACTAAAAGCAACAATATATTGATCTTTGCATCCAGATGGTTACATTTTTCTATTGATCTTCGCATCCAGATGGTTACATGGCAGTGGCTGAGATGCTCAGGTTGGCATGCCAATCTTGGCAGGCAGAAATTTAACCTCTTCATAATTAAAAACCAGACTCTGAATTTAATTTCTTACATGAAAGACATGCACTCATTAGTACGTATTTTCTACTAGATAAAGATATGTCCTGTCATGCATGTTTCAGATAATTGGTCACATTTTTTGTATGGTATCAACATGGAAAAGATATAAGAAACTTTGAGTTACTGTAGTGATGCACAACATAGACAAAGGATAACACAGTTATATCTGAGCTAGTGGTTCAAGTACGTGAGTAAAACAGCATGCTGAATGTTGCCATGAACCAAGTAAGACAAGTCCAAATGACCCTTTCCTAAAGTGCTTTGGAGTTAAAGCAGTACGGCTCAAAACCTGCAAACTTGGGAGATAATCTCTGCTTGCTGTGCACGGACAAAGCACTTGTAGCGTATCACATATTCTATGTATAAAGGCATGAATATGACATTTAAGCATATAAAGATAGTAGTGGTCTTATATTATCTTACTACGGTCATTTTACGTCCTTCTAGAGAACTCTATCTCCTAGGTTTTCTTCCGCAACACGGATTTAAATCTGGTAGCTTCATGCATTTATTTTTTTTAAACACAGTTCTTATTCTCTTCATAGTTATGCTACATTTTTAAATACATTTTGTATAAATCTATGTCATTTTGTATTTATTATAATATGACACCACTTGGAACAGAGTTTGCAGCTACCAACCACCAGAGCTTCTGTGAAGGTCGTTAATGGTGGGATGACAACATGAGAAGTTCCTCTTCCATGTATGAATTTTTATTTGATGTTGTATGGAACTTTTCATAGTGTTATTTATGTGCTTTGAATATCAATGCATAATTTAGGAGAATCTCTTTTTATTGGCATGCTTTTGCATTTCATCTACATGATATCTGTATTAAAATTTAGACATCAATTATTTTGTTGGAAAATTTGTGAAACATGGAATTTTCGTGAAGCATATCTAACAATTGACTATGCTATCCATTTGGAGTGAAAGAAATGCTGTTGGGGATGAGTGCTATGCTTTCATGTAATACTTTAAGCAGCATATATAACAATTGATATGATATTGATTTGGGGTGAAAGAAATGCTGTCGGAGACCAGTGCTACTCTGCCATGTCATACATTTGACATTAGCTAATCTCTGTTTCTTGGAAGAGTGAACCTCTGACCTGCACTGGCTTAGCTCAATTTTTCATGGTAAGTTCTCACACTTGAACCTTAATTCACCTCGAATTACTTTGTCAAATTTCCTTATCTCTAACAGGTGAATACCAAGAGATAAGGCTACTAATCTGTATTTGAGTGAATTTGTTGATAGATTTTCATTATTAGCTACCCTCCCTCCCCCACTCACATGCAAGTGTGTGCGGTGCAGGTGTGGGGTTGAAAGCTCAATCTTCAATGTGATTCTTATTGGATTGCTTGTTGCGATGCTTTATTCGCCAGGGTACCGATAGGATTGTACTAGTGGTCTGTGGTCATGATCCATGTAGTAATTCTCAATCCAGTTGTTGATATTTAAATGTTGCAGATTCTATCAAAAACAATATGGTGTAAACCTGTTTCTGTGCAAGTATCTTGGATTCTTTTTTTTTTCATCAAAAATATTTATTTTTAGTAACAATAACAACTAATAATTAGTTATTAATACTTAGTACTTAACAATATTTGTAACATAATTGAAACCAACATCCAACCTCATTACCAGTTTGCACATGCTCTGCCCATACAGCCCTGCATAAGGGCTGGCCTGATGTTAGGCCTCATACTGGTAAATGAGCCACATATGCAGCTGTAAAATGCAAATTGAACTACATACTAGCCACATAGTGCTAAATGGATTTCCTTTTCGATCTATATGCTGTATGACCACATATAGGCAACGCAGTGCAGTGAAGGTACCACATCTTTATATGTGGCCGCAATGTGGCCTTATGAACCATATTTTTTAAAACATTGATTGTATCCATTAAAGAGCCAAATTGTGGCATCACTTTTCTCTACACTCTTATTATTGCTCTCTCTTCTTTTTAGGAGCATGTAGTTTGAAAATAGCAAGCATGCATCTCTTTTGCCCAATTAAGTTAAATAATATTTTGAAACCAAGCCTCGGAAATTTTTATTTGGATTAGACATGTTTCAGAAATATCTTAAAGGTTGCTGATCTGTAGTTTGAGCCATTAAGTTGTCCTATCCTGATTGGATAAAGTTTTCTGTTTAAGATCTAGGTATGCATGCAACACAGACTCAATTTCTTACACATAGAATTTGGGGGTTTATCTTCTGTTATGTCATGCAGAGGCTTTCGTAGACAAGGGTCCAAGACCAAATGCATATAAAAGTTCCCGATTCAAAGTACTCAATGTGTTTATAGAGAGATTTTTATAGTTGAGCCGAGGTTGTGTATTTTTTAATTTATAAATAAGTAATCTTTTTGTGATTTTTTTTTCCTTTTGCTAATGAGTGTTGATGGTACAAGGACCATTGTTCCAAAAAAGGAACAGTACTATATATTAATTTCTTTAAATTCTCAGAGTATATTGCAGAGAATATTTACTATTACCTTATAATTCTTTATAGAACTCATATGCAGAGACTGACATGGCAGCTATATGATATAAACTTTATGGCTACCTGTGGCTCATTTTGCCTTATATACCATTTTCTGGCTTTTAAACATAGATTGTATTTCTTTGGGAAACTCAATCTGTTTAATACATCAGATGAATCACAGATTTTTTTATGTCAATTCATTTTTTTTTTTTTGACTTGAACCATGACTTGTAAAATTGGTGTGATGGCCAATGGTGGAGCCAGGGGTTCTTTGGTATGCAATAATTGCCCAGTGACTTCCCCCCTATCCTCCGCCTCCTTGTACTTAATGTTTCAAAGTACTATTCAATGCTGTTCTAAGTATCTTGGAATTCTTTTTTAAAAAGAATATTTCATTAAAGAGATTCCACGCACCCACAGATAACTTCTAATTCATTGGCTTCTTTTTGGAATATTAACTCCTAAAATATTGACTTGTTTTTGGAATGTTTTCTTAACTAAATAAGCCATCAACGCATAGAGATGTTCTTGTCAAATTAGAATTTCAATGAAGACAAACCTACGAAATCCAGAAAAGTTTCTATAGTTGAGATCCTTTTTCCTTCTCTGTCCAAGTATTTTAGCAAATATAATAGCAAAAGAGCCCTGTAAGTGGGCCAGAATACCCAATTGGTGACTTGGAATTACAAAGTCCCATTGAAATTAGGTTACTGAGTTGCCTGGAAGCTAGTGACACTGCTATTTGTCTTTATTCTTTAGTCCATATTGTCCTCAAATTTTTAAATACTTACTTATATGGTAAGTAAGTATTGGATAACCTGCTCGTAAGGATTTGCTGTTTCTTTTATGCCCATCATTTTATTGAAAAAAAAAAGAAAAGCAGAACAGGAACAAGTACCCATTTGAGTTTTATTTGACGCATGCTTTGTTCTTTCGAATTATTTTTTTCTAATTTCTAATGTCATTTTTTTTAATTCATTGACCATTACCCAGTACATGTTTCGGTTGTATGTGCTGATTAATCTTGAATAAACAAGTGCTGGTATTGTTTTTCAAATGTTCTAAATTTAGATGATAATTGTTGAACATTGCTTCATTGCACCCCCTCGCCTGCCCTTTCTCTGCTTAAAATCCTGGCTCTGCCCCTAGTGACAGCTTATTTAAGGCCAAGCTTTAAGGGTAAGCTCATCCAATTGATTTGTATCAATTGAATTCGGAAGATACTTGTTTCTTATAGCTATAAGTGTTCAACTTGTTTCATCAATGATGTATTGTTTGTGTAAGGGGTGGGTTGTACCATGTGCCTGCTCTGCTTATGCATGCGTATGTGAATTTTTGCATGTGTGGATGCCTCTCTCTTATGCAATCATATATTATGATTTGCAGTTCTATCATGGTACAGGCCAAATAGACATGTAGTTATTCTAATTTCTAAATGCACTTGTTATAAGCTCCACTATATTTCTATTTTTGTTTTTTGAGTGTAGGACTAGAGACCAGGTTTATTCTTCCATTGATGCTGTGGAGTTGGCAGCAAAAACCTTCTGGTCTGCGGAAGTGATTGTGAATATGATTGTCCAGCTGTAGTGCAGTTATGGGATATTGAGTCTCCAGAATCCTGTTCATCTTTCCCTGCTAATGATTCTGTATGTTGTTTTTATTTGACTCCCAAAAATCTTACATATTCAACAGCTCACTGACATAGTTTTTTCAACAGTATATTACACCATTGAAAACAAATCCAGCTTGCAACACTATAATAACAGGCGTAATCTGTTCTCTGATGCTTGGTTGACATTAATTTGTACGAATTTCAGGTTTGCAAGACAACTAACTAGTTGGATGCTATTTTGTATAGGTGCTGGGGATGGGACTGATGGCTTATTTGATATCCGGAGTTGTGCTGCAATTAATCATTTCTCGGTGGGATCTGGTTACGAGGTGGTTTATCTTCTTTGTAAAATACTTGGCTGAAATTTTATTATTATTTTTGGACTATTTTCTTAAACATCAATTTACTGGGATCATAACTGGTAAGATTTTATTTTTCTGACCATACTCAGGTACTTTTTGAGTTATGTATTATGACTGCAGGCATTCAAATTTGAGGAAAATAGGTAAAGAATTTTGTTGGAGTTGGATTGATGCATAGTAGATGATGCTTGAGGCGCAAAAGTTTGGTTAAAGCTACAACTGCTGAGATTAGTCTTTAGTAAATTTGGAAATGGAAGGCTTAGAAAATGGTAGAGGTAGCTCAGGAGAGAAGCTTGGTTTGATTGACCCCCTGCTTGATCGATGTTGCTTGCCCTCCCCATGACATTTGTGGTAAGCAAGGTTTGAAGTATCGAATCGGCACTTGTGCCGATAGGCCGGTGGTATGGTGTCTTTGTGCCGTGCCGTTTCGGCATGAACCAACAGGGAAATCGGCCATGGTGGGGGAGAGAGAAAAAGAGAGAGGCAGGGATTGGGAGTAAGGGAGGGAGAGAGCGGAGAGGGCGGTAGAGAGAGAGAAGCGAGGGAGTGGGAGAGGGAGAATGAAAGATTAGAAAAGAGGGAGAGAGGGAATAAAGGAGAGAGAGAGGGAATAAGGGAGGGAGAGAGAGGGTAGAAGGGGGGAGAGAGAAGGAAGAAGAGAGGGAGAGGGAGGAAGGGAGGGAGAGAAAGGGAGATGGCGGCGAAATAGGGCCAAAGTCGAAGCCCTCTCTCCTCCATACATCGTAATAGGGGTAGAGCCTCTGTTTCGAAAGGAAATAGGAGCTTTGGCCCCTTTTTATATTTTTTTGAATTTTTGAAGTTAGCATGTTGACTTCACTTAAACTTTTTTTAAAACATGATGAGCGAAGTCGGTAGTTGCTGTCGACTTTACTTAAAAAAATTTTAAAAGGACATTAAAAGAGGCTGAAGCCCTTGTTTCCTTTTGAAACTGGGGCTTCGCCCCTGTTCTGATGCATGGAGGGAGGGCTTCGAAAGCCCTCTCTCCCCCTCCCTCGGCCTTGTTCTGGCAGCCCTCGCTCACCACTGCCCTCTTCCCCCCCTCTCTCTCTTTTTCTCTTCTCTCTTTCCCCCTCTTTCGCCGGTTTCTTGATTTGAAGTTTGGAACCATCTCGGTCTGTCGTCGGTACGGCTCGGTGTGCCCCGAATTGGGCGGTATGAGACGGTTTCGTCGTCCTTGCTGATAAGTGTCTCCCCCTCTCCCTCTTTCCCTCCCTTCTTCCTCTCTCTCTCTCGTGCTTTGCTAAGGTTGGGGTTAGGGTTTCTCTTGACCCTCCCCCTTCCTCCTTCCCTCCCTCTTTCTCGCTTGCTCTCACTCACTCTGCTAGGGCTAGGGTTAGGGTTAGGGTTAGGATTTAACCCTCAGCCCTCCCCATTCCTCCCTCTCCCTCTCCCTCTTTCTCTCTCTTTTTCTCCCTCTTCCCCTTCCTCTTCTTATTTTTGGTACACCTTAGAGTGGCATGGTATGGACCCATACTAAATTGAACCAGTCATTGGCCGGTACAACCTCCCCGATATCGGTTCGGCGAATCTTGGTTATGCTGATTGCAGGATAGTTTAGTTGACTGAGATCAAGGTTTCAATCTTGGGTATTGGTTGGGCATCTTGAATTTTGGCGTTTGCAGTTTTGTTGTTAAAAGCAATTGACAAATAAAGCGAGGTAAGAAAACTCATGTTTCACATTTTTAAAAAAATGCATTTTTTTGGAATCATTTGATGTAGGATTTGGTATTTTAATTAAAGTCCAAAACTGCAAATTATTAATTCAAGGTATGTTATACTACTCAATAAAGCCATGGTTCTTCCTATCTAATCAAGGTTCACTGTACCGGTACCAGACTCCATATCGGTGCCACACTATCATAGTGTCGGTACGGTATGCAGTACGCCACCGGTATGGTAGGGTATGTCCGGTACTGTCCAGTACGGTACGGTACAGCATACCATATATCTAATATCACCGTAAATATCTATGAGTAAAATGCATAAGTATCAAATTACACCGAGTTTGTAACCTTATATGATATTTGCCATTTACTTTTGAGATTATTCTGATTCTCCTAATTCTCCAGCTCTGTCTTATCCTTGGCCTTACCTTTATTGTCATGCTTGTGCTTTGCTCAAACTCTTTATGGTCTATACTTCTATACTGCTTCCCAAGCATCTATCTGTTAATTAGGTTCACTGTTGATGCATTTTGCGATCTTTGAATACTTTGTCTATCCCTATTTTCTTATTCTTTTTTCCTCGATTGGTTCTTATAACTCTTATCACCGACCCTTGCCCATCCTTCATAGACGATGATTGTGACAATTTGTTTGTATTTCTAGTTTTTACTATTAAGATTCTCAGCTTTATTATTAGCTTGTCCAACATCCATGATTGCCAGCATATGTGTTTGACAGGCTTTGAACTCTTTGGTGAATGAACATATAATTAGAATCTTGTTCCTCGGGTAAACAAGGTTTACTTATGTTGTGTACTGTTCTGAAATATCAAGTTTCTCTATGACGGTTGAATTGTGAATTTTGAGGCCTATCCCATTGCTCTTTGCTTTACTATGGCATATTTCTTGTTCTATTTTCAATTTTCAAGGTTATGCTTCTTGTGATGACTAACATTACTATTTTCATTATCTGGCTTTGATGCCTTGCAATTAACATGGTTGTTGCCTTCATTTTCCTGTCATCTCCTTACTGTACATTTTGATTGGACAAATAGATGACAATATGTGATTGACTTCCACATTTTCAGCCATGACTTCCCACGTACCTTATTGTTCCATATATTTAGTTTATTAGGTATCCTTTACTCTGTTTAATAAGATTTGGATACTATGTTCACACTATCTAAATTACAGATTTTCATCCTTGATCCACTATGGGATAGAGGTGTAACATAATTGTACTTTATATGTTTGGATTGCATACATATGGTCATCCTTTGCGGGTTAGCTTTGGCATAATAGTAAAGTTGTTCTATTGCGACGTGGATGTCACGGGTTCGAAACATGGAAATAGCCTCTCCATGCATGGTGGTAAGGTTGTGTATATTTGACCCTCCCCAGATCCTATAATAGTAGGAGCTTTGTGCACTAGGCTGCCCATTTTCATGGTTGTCCTATGTGTATGAGTTACACCATTGGCGTAAATTACTTGAGAATCTAATGTAATATGTTAGGAGTATGGTTTGCATAGTTGTCTAATAACACTCATTGTTGCATCCTTTTAACTACTTATCATCATCCCCCTCCCCCAATCCTAGAAGTTCAGCGTATGACAACTTTTTTGTTTTAGACTGGTGTGAATTTGGCAAATTCCGAGAAATCCTAGCTGCATTTTACCTGATAATATAGTGATGCTCCAAAATGAACTTCTAATTTTGCCTTTTGTTTAATTTATGTTTTTATCTTTCATTTTATTTTGATCTCTTTTTTTTTTGCAGCTTTTAAGTTTTATTTGATGTGTATTTATATTTCTTTATCGCAGGTGACATCTGTTTCATTTAGTGGTTGCGATACCTATTTTGTTGCCTCTATCAAATAATACCTACCAATGAACTGTGGGAAGGTTTCTCCATATGCATCTTGTCAAAGCAATGATATGCGTTTCTTTAGGCCTCTACATTGTTTAAGCAAATGCCTATTGCAGAACATGCTAATCAACTGCCAGGGTGAGTTTCTATCTTTGTTGCATACTATTTATACCATTGAACTTCTATCTTTTCAAAGAAGCCCGATGGCATCAACCATTTGGTAATCTGATGCGAATCTATATTCATATCATTGATTCAAACTAAATTGGTCAAAGTACTTATTTACGAATATTACTGGGTCAAAAGCTAATAAAACATGATGGTTTCATCCAAGATTCGCTCTCTCGGTACCGGTCCGGTATCGGTACCATCCTATTATAGTGTTGGTATGTGGTACAGTATGAGACGACGAGACGTACCGAGTGTCCATATGGTATGAGACTGCATACTGGTATGGTATGGTATGTCCTGATACGATACGATATATGCCGGTATAGTATGGTACCGATAGTACAACAAGCAGTTTTCTAATTTCTTTTGAACATTAAGTACCATAACAAAAATTGTCTTCTTGAGTTTGATATGTAAGAAATGGCTTTATAGGAGAAAGATGGACTTACATTATTATACATGTATTTTATATCTTCTGTTGCATGCTATTAAAAAAATGAAGGACATCGATCAAAAACTTGAATAATTTTGGGTGTAAGAGTGCTTTAGGTATATCTTTTTATATATGGGCTGCAATTGTATGGATTTGGGCCGGTTGATTGCTCGGATCATGCATAACATTCATTTAAAGTGGTTGGTTCTCCCACTTGTAGGCATTTTGGTTTATCTAAGATTAAAGGGGAGGATATTGTGGGCATTGTGCCTATGCATTCCTTTCTTCTTTCCCCTTCCTCTCCTTCCACTACTACTTTCTCTACTCCCTGTTCATTCTATTTTTGGGCCTTGCACCATCATTTAAGACTCATACAATTGTTAAACGCTTAGAGCCACAAAAAGTCCAGCTCAAAGTATGCCGTATTGGTCGCTACTGTATCGTACAGGTACATAATCTTATACCATACCGACACTAAGTATGCTTCATGATCTCACACCATACTGCATACCAACATTATAATAGGATGGTACCAGTATGGGGTTCGGTATCGAGATGGCGAATCTTGGTCCAGCTGGTTCTTCTCTTTATATTTCTATATAAAAACGTGCCTTCAAATACATTGGATTATCATTTAAAATATGTAGTACTTTGGTGTCCCGTAAAGATTGAAGAAGTGATAAACATGCTCTTTCATGTTAAACAAACAAATAAAATTAATAACCTATAGTCAATGACTTCTATTATCTGAGTGCACAGTCCTTATCTGTTTGGTAGGCAATCTCATCAAGATATGCTACGTTGATACTGGGCACAATGCTAGTATCCTACTATACGGTACACCCCTATATGGACACACGATACACCGTTGAAGGAGAGATAGTGGCTGTACTATGTGTCGGCAGAGTGCTATATCGAGCCTTGATACTATACCGTTATCTTACCAATATGGTACAATATGCTTGGTACCAAGTTTTATGGCTTGGTACAATAAACCTTGATTATCATTGAGTGATCTTTAACGGACAACACTTTCAATAGCAATAGAATAATGGGCTCTACACCATAGGCATGAACATTGTATTGTTGGACATCTTGTTGAATGCCTAACAAATATGACATGGACATGCACAATGACAATCAGGTATTGTATGATCTCATAGTGAGTCAGTATTATGAAGCTTGAGAATTGCAAGCATTAAGCAAGAACAATTAAAGGAGTGCTTACAAGGGAATGACTTGGTTTGTAAAATTGAAATATTCAAAAGTGGAACGGCATGAAACTTATGAGGATTTGGAGAAGCTTGCCTTTGCAGAAGATTTGGCTGTTGATGCATGAAAATTGCGAAGGGTTTAATTTATAAAGCCAACCTTTAATGGACATAATATAGCTTATTGCTTGTTAATCATAAATCCCTATATTGCTAACTTTTTTTATTTTATTTTATTGTTATATAACTGCTTTTTGTTTATGGATGGTTTTATGTTGTGCAATGAGTTGTACATGTCTTATGACATCTGTTTGTCATATTCACTGATATGTTTTATTTATTTATTTTTTGATTGTGTGCAGTCATGTTGATGAGGGTGATCAAGGTGTAAATGATGCTCAGTGGCTTCAAAGGGAGCCTGTATTGGTTACCGTGAGCGGTTATGGGGGGTAATTCATTTCCTTAAAATTTTTCTCTATTCTCCATCATGCTTATAACTGATCTTAATGAATTAATATATATATAGCATGGGCGCATGGCAATGTGGGATGTTGTCCTCGGTCATCCTTGTGTCAGGCATATCATCAACCATACAAGATGTGTTAATACCGTACATTCGTAATCTCTTCCTTTATTGCGGTAAATTATATCTGCTGTGGCCTTTTATTGATGATGATTCGTTTCTTTGGTCCCTTGGTCCTAGGATTAAATGATACATTTGATTGTGAATTGCAGGTTGCAATGTCTCCAAATGATGAATACTTATGCACAGAAAAGTTGTAAGTTATCTAAGTTGCCTTAGATAAATTTCTAAATCTATACTACGTATGTAACTGGTATGCTTGTATCCATTCATGAATAAACTTCATGCACATGATGATGTGCGCGCTTGCACAATAAAGGTACTTAATAGTGGAGTAAAGGAACTTATTTCTACCATTGTATTGGTAGAGCTAGACAAAAGTTGTCTCTAGCAATAACTTCAACAATAATCTTAAACTTGTTTCCATCAAATTCAAATTGCCGAGTCGAGTATCTAATCAGATGTATTCTTATGATACTCCTCACACATATTGGAATTCTCGCACTGATTCAAGATAGAAGTAATATGGTTTGCATTTCCAGAGTCATCCTTAAAATTTTTCTAAGAATCATGAAAAAGAAATGTAAAAAGAATGCACTTGAACTGTCCTCAGCCTTTGTTACCAGAAGCTCCCTGTTTTTTTGATTGGATGATCAAATCATAATGTGGGCAAGTTTCTCAATTAATTGAATGGTTGCTCTGTCCATCTTCTGAGTGTCTCTTCCCTGTCAAACACGATATTATTATTTGTTGTCTGGCAATTGGATCATGCCAAGTAATGCTAATTGGGAGAACCGCTCCATACTTGTTATGCAACTTGTACTTGCCTTTTGTAGTTTCTAGGCCTAGTTCACAGTTATAATTAGATCTTTAACCAATTTAGTCGTTATTGATGTTAAGTATGTTGTTACCTTCATTTATGAATTATTTTATTATGACAGTTTATTTAATGGGACACTAATATTTGTGCATGTGAAAAGGTTGGAAGCATTGATGCTCATCAGAGAAGTTCCCTCGAACCACATGTCTTGAATCATGAACTTGCCATCTAACACTGATACAAATATGCCTTTTAACTCCGTCTTGTTGATTATTTTGCCTGATATATTAATTTGGTTCACAGGTTTTGTATCAAAATAACAATGGAAGTGCCCATAAAAAATGGCACCTATGTCACCCACTGACTGGGAACGTTTATCATCTTTCACCATATGGCAGATTCTGAGTTCCGTGGTGGGAAATGAGTTGGGGGATGCTAACAGTAAATGCAGCAATTTAGTCATTCCCTCATGCAATCAACAATTTTTGGGAAACCGGTTGAGGCCTGGGATGTAGGATATGATGTCTTGTAATTGTTGTAGTAACATACAGGATTCTCTCTTACAAGCATCTTTATTTTCCAAACAACCATATTTTTTTTCTTCTTCTCTACTGATACGATCTTATGATGAAGCAAGACAACTTTTCCTAGCTAAGAAAAGTCATGGAGATGATGGGCCTGAAATTGTGGTAGAGATTTCTGATGCTGTCTCTGTTCTAAATTTACGGACATGGTTGTACTTAACCAACATGCTCTCCACCTGTTTCTTCCGACCCATTTTGTTGAAATTTGGTCCTTGTGTTGCAGAATTAATTTTCGATCTTTGATGCTGGTTCGTGATAGACAGCCTCCTGTATGAAGGGGAATAACTGCTGAAACTGCTATTTAAGCTCCTGTTTGAAAGAGGACTGGCGCTTGTGTTTGTCCTTGAGCTAAACTTGTCCTGCTGTGCTGCAACCTGAGCCTGTACCTTCTTTCTCTCCTGTACCAAAATCATATTATTTGTGTGTAAATTATGAAAGTGGTATTCATGATTTGATACCATTACAAGTACCAGTCCGTCCTATGAAGGATCCTCATAGGACCTTCCAATTTTCTTTTGTTCCTCATGAAAAACTTACTCTTTGCCTGTACTTCTCTTCTTCCTTTTCCTGTCTCATCAAAGTGTATTGCTGAAGCATAGCCAAAAGAGGCGCCTGCGAAGTCACAGAAAGATTTGTTGATGTTGTGGAATTAGGAGGATGCTGAAAAAAATAATTTGAACTGTTCTTTTTTGGAAATCAAATGGAATTGATATTTGGACTCAAGAAGTCTACATTTAAGGAGTATATTGTCTGCCCCAGATCCTTGATTCCTTTCTCAGCCACCCGGTGCAGAAAATTACTTAATAATTGCTATATGTTATCGCACAAAATGATGTGTAGCTAGACATACTGATGCAGTTTTTACTGACTGGTTTTTCAAATAGTGATTTCCCTTTAGTGGAATTATATTGATCCTAGTACATGGTTTAACCAACATGATAATGTTGGCTGTGTTGTTTTAACAATTTATTTAAACAAATGCATATCTTGGGCTGTATAAAAACAGAACTTTGGAGCTTTTTAGATCTTTTTAAGGCTTAAACCTTCATGCTGTATAGTTGAAAAATGGAGGTAACCATAATAAAAATTCATATTTTTTTTTTGTCTGAGTTTCTGTTGCATTTAAGTTTTAGCTTGACACCAGAATATCTGAACTTCACAATGAGATACAAAAGATGCTTCATGGGTTGTCACGAGCAAGTTGTATGCATGATCTTAACAAAAGGGTAAAATCCAGAGTATGTTACTCAAAAGGGTTTTGTGTCTGACCTCATCATACAAGAAAACTTTCTTCCTTTCCTCTTCCCAAATTCTAGTCTTGGTCATCAGCGATTCGACCAAAGCTGCATTTAGATCATATCAGTTTATGTTGCATCATCATTCTTGATTTTTTTTTTTTTTTGGTATAATCATCATTCTTGATTTACTACAATCAATTCTTACCTGGGATCTTGTTGACTATAATTCTAGCACGCTCTGCGCGTTTCAAGTTTTTGTGAGCCCCTCTGCTTACCGAGTAACGATTCTCATCCTGTAAACAGTTCATTTATCAAAATGACATGATATGAGAGTTTAGTATATCAGGGATAATGCTGGACAAGTATGTATTTTGATGGATTAGGAATGACCCTGCTGTACTCTTCCAGCCAGCGTTCTTCCTCGCATGAAGCCATCCACTTGTTGACCTTCTCCATTATGTCTTTCCGGCTGCAAGCCTCTTCTTTTGCTTTAGATATATGCTCTTCCATGCACATGAGGAGGTCAGAATGGTCCATCTCACCTTCAGGTGGTGCATGTAAATTTTTTGGATTACTGAAAGTAACATTGAGAATTCTTGAATCATTAAAGAAAATTGAAGCAAGAGGCCCACCAGATATGATAAGTTTCATAATATTTTCCATCTCAGACTGAGTGGGTACTTCCATGTGAGATTTCTTGCATATGCCCTGGAGTTCAACTTGCTTTTTAAAGAATAGCTCTTTCATCTTGCTTGCTTTTAACTGATCCAATCTCTCTACTTCAGACTCAGCCTGGATTATGTTTCAAGCAGTGCTGGGCCATTTAAGCAGCCAGAATAGACTAAATACTGAAACATTTATTAAAGAAGATTTGAAACATATTCTTAATCCTCAAGTTTTATGATGTGGACAAGTGCCTGTACCTGGTGGATTATGTCGAGGGTAAGGCTTCCAGGGCCTAAAGTGTAACTTACTGAGGCTGATGATGAAAAAAATTTGATATGAGAAAATGGTTGCTGGTCCTCCATGGGTGTATCCAAAAGATTCCACAAATTTGTCAATGCTTTCCCAAGCCTGTGAAGCTGCAAATATGCAGTTTCTGTAATTTTCAGTTGAAACTATTGCACACTGTGCTACCATTCGCATCTACAGCAATTAACTAATTGTGGAAATGGTGAGTGAGTAACGTTATGATCAAGAAAAAATTCATGACTGGAAAAACTAGTTTGGAATTTGACTCTAAACAATTAATCATATTGGTGATCTGCTACAAAAATTTTGTTTCAATCCATCTTTTGATAATTCAGTAATTTCAAGTTTGTGCATTGTATGACATCAATCCAAATCATCTCAAATGCAACTTTCAACCTTGAAATGCTGCGGCTATTATATTAAATCTGTCTTGAAAATGATCTTGAACCTTAAAATGCCTGATATGTATCTTGCTCATCTAAAATAAGAAATATCATTTAGAATCTTCAGTTCAAGAAATTTCTTAGACCATGGATCAGTCAAACATTGTGTCAACATTCTTACCACATTTCTGTGAAAAAAGAGCTACAATATGATTTTTAAAGAGCGCAATTTCAATCTTATTCAACATAAGTGATCCTTGTTTATTCTACAAAATGTTACAAATATTCTGGTGATACTAAGGTTCATCTAATAATTATATGAAATCAGATGCAAAAGATCTTGTTCTATTCCTATTATAGGATTCTTATGGATATTTGGTTCTGATTGTCTTAATTTATTTGTTTTTTTAACTGAGTTCTGATCACAATTTCATAATGCTATGTATTACTATATATAAAGTGACCAGATTCACACATTTCTGATCTGACTTTTTTTCAACCATTTATTTGGATGCTTGCAAATTACAACAAATTGATTCTCTTTTTCTTCCAGGGGATTAACGGTGGAAGCACGATGAAGCAGACTTAACAGGGTTAAACACATGGGAAACAGCTCCAAGATTCAAACCCAGAGCATCCACCCATTTGGGGAGGTCCAACCACTGGGCTATAGCCATTTTGCACTGGCAGCAAATATGAATACTTTATGGTGTTGCATATTGTTACAATATGAATATTTTGGATTTTGCATTTACCTTTTCATAAACTATTAATACTTGTTGTGCAAAGCTCAGCAGCTTACAAGCTATGTAACTTATACAACACTAAGGGGTTGTCTTCATTTCCTACTTCCTGTTGCTATGTTACTCGAATGCTCACATAAGGCGAAAAGCATGGGAGGGAAGGTAAAAAAAATCACCTTTTCCATTCTCTTTTGCTTCTCATCTTTGAGTTGCTGTACTGTGCTTTTGAGTCTGTCCAAAATTGTGTCACTAATATTCTTTGATTGCTGTCCGCTTGAACCATGTAATAAGCTTGGGTGAACATCAGTAATGATTTTCGAGGAATCCATCCCCATTGTTTCAGCATGATGATGCACCTCATTTATGTAGTCTTCCACTTTCCGGAGCCTATCATTCTTTCAGAATGAAAGAAAGAAAGAAAGCAAAAAAAATCATGTCACGTTAAGAGGTGTACAAGTATTTTTTTCAGATTAATTCCAAGTACCTTTTCCTTGTGAAGTCTCTGAAGTTCATGTTGATATTCCTCGAGTTTCTTCAGTGAGAGATCACCTTCATTCACAACAACACTATCATATTCTGAGTGACCTGCAATCTCTGATGAAATCCTTTGGATTTGTGTCTGAACCTCCAGGAACTGGTTCATCCTGATTTCTTTTCTCATCTGCATTTCTCGAAGGGCAGGAGTAATCGAATCAAGCTGCTCCTTTAGTGTCCCTGTCAATTTTTCTGGCTGTACAAGATATGTACTACTTAGTACATGTAAAGCAAGACATGTCCTAATTTGATGGTATCTATTGCATTTGATGCATATGATAGAGATCATTGTTGTTAGAGCTCACTCTTCCTGGCAATGATCGCTCTCCAAGGGAAAGCAGAAGATTAGTTAACTCAGCTTCTGAATCAGCCAGTGCTTGATGTAGTCGAACTCTAGAGATATTAGCACTGTCAACTTTTCTCCTGTAAACTTCCAAACATTCCTGTTCCAGTTCCAGGAGAACTCTCTCTCGCTCAAGCTGATCTTGCCCGACCTCATCCCAAATCAGCTATTCAGTTCCAGCAGCTCATCAAATTTAGCAAGAAGAAATCAGTAAAGTACTTAGTATTCAACCAAGAACCTTAATTCTTTTCGAAAGATCAAGAACCTTAAATTTCACAACAAACTAACCTTCAATTCTTGGAGTAGATAGGCACAAGAGGACTCTGGCAATGCAGAACTTGGAAAATTTGCAGGCATTTGAAACGATCCCATTTCACAGAACTTTTTGTAATATTATAAACTGATGAATTACTGAGAACAGGTTGTTGATGTTTGTTTCTGATGGAGTACTAGATGGACTTGGAGATGCATTATCTAGGAAAGCAGGCAGCAGGAGAAAACAGGAGTAAAAAGAGAGGTGGGGAAGGTGTGGATGGATGGTGGAAGTGGCTTTGGATGTCAGTTTTGCTTAGAAGACAAGTAGACTGTCATTGGTGGGTGTTGCCTTGAGCTGGAACAAAATCTGAAGCTTTGTGAACAAGGGTCACAAGCTATCCCTTTTTCTTCTCTCTTTGCGGGGCCTCTTCCCCTTATTTTTATTCTAGTTGATATTCTCCTGCTTGGATGGAAAGCTGAGGTTTCCCATTCATATGATGGCTTCTTTGCACCTTTGATAAATGTTTTGGATGGAGGCTTCTTTCTGAAGTGGAACTTGTAGCTAAAGCTTTACAAATAAGCTGTCCTTTCTTGAAGAGCTTGTGTGGTGACCTATATACATTAAAGATTTCTGATGCTCTTTGCCCTCTTTGAGACTGCAACATTCTATCTGCATGATAGTTACTGATGGTTTTTAGAATCAACTGGTAGAGCTTAGAGTAACAGGAATATCTTTGAGGAAGGACTGATTGCTCCTTCCACATTGACTATTAGAATGGGATTGGCAAAATTTGCTATGGTTGTCCAGGCCATTGTGGGTCTCTCTTGCTTCCTTCCGTACTATCATCAGCTTAGATCACAAGAGACATCAAGGTTATCCATAACCTGCTTTTCTTATGTCGCCATGTCGGCTACATATGATATGCATAAGTAAATATTGGACTCTGTGGAGACAAACTTTGGAGTAGATGGATCCACATACTCCATCAATCATTGTTCAATTGTAAAAAAAGGAATCAAAATTTCGTAGCATGAGCTACTTATCTAATAAACTATATAATGGATTCATTTGATGCAAATTGATTCCCCTGTTAATCTTATATTAGTTTAGCCTTGATTAATGGAAGCTATCTCTTTGTTTTAGCTTGCTTAGTTAGATGTCTTTGGTCGATGGCGGTTAACTAAACATTTTTGCCTCAGATAAGTTTAACATAAACTCCTACTTTAGTTAAACTAAATAAAGTGTCATCTTTACAGAAATGTTTTTTTTAACCTGTTTAAAAATGGAAAAAAGTGACTTGCATCAGAAAGAGGCTACTTTTTTGAGTTAATCTGGAGATGGTCTTTTCCTTTTCAAAGTAAGCTATCTTTTCACATGCTACAAATAACCTTTTGTTTTGTGGTGTTTTGGTGGGATTGCTGATTAGGAAAACAAAGCTCAAGACTGAAGGAAAAAAATTTAAAGCATATACTTGGAGTATTGCAACTGTAAAGGTTTAGTGTTTAAGTGAAAAAGAACAAGTAGTGATTTACCACTTCGTTGGAAATCCAACCATAATAAGATCCTGTTCGCATATTCCTGTAAGATTATCCTGCAGAAATCGGGCATGTTGGCCTGCTTAGCCCAAGTCCCAATCTATGGGCCTTATTAGTCTGCACTCATATGATCTGGGCTGGGAGGGTGTTGGGTTGATGTAGGCTCTACCTAAATAGGCTGCCCCATCCACATGTAAAGGAGAAAGATCAACCTAATTCGACTGGATTTTCCTGCCTTTATGGAGTAGAAGACCAATCTTAAGACATCCATAGGGTTCTTGAGCATTTTTGAGTAAGAAGATATATTTCAATTTTTTATTATGGTAAATAATACTCTCATTCTCAGAAGGAAAATGTTTTTTTTTTTTTGGTAAAAACGACCATTTATATAGATCTAACGTGAGTACAATCTATGAAATCAAAAGATAATAAGGAGTACAAAGGAGACGGTATGTCTGCTACTGATGTCCAGAGGAACTCTCCGAAATTTTGGGCGACAAAAAAGGTGACCCAGTTTGCTGCTCGGTTCGCCTCCCAAAACACATATGCTACCTGAAACTCGTTCAGCTCTTGGGCTAGTCTGCGAGTCTCCCAGATAAGAGGATGACCATCACCGTACCTATCCACTTCTCGGATCCAATCGATTACAATGGAAGAGTCGCCCTCAAGGCACACACACTCGTTCCTAAGTATCCGCATCACGTAGGATATACCCTCCCAGGCTGCCCGAAGCTTAGCACCCACTACCGTGAGTCCAGGCGTACGATGACCACCAGCCATTATCAGCCGCCCAGATCATCCATGCTCACAAATCCAACACCTCCAGACACACCATCCACTGAATATCTGTCATCAAAGTTTACTTTGAGATGACCAAGAGGTAGGGGCACCCAATAAATAAGGGCAAACCTGGGCGCCGTGGCAGCGGAAAGAGTAACCCAGATGTCTTTGGCCATCCCAGAAGAGAAACTAGAGGCAGCTGAGGTGACCTTCTCCGCGTGAAGCATAGCTTTGTCCACTACAGTCCTCGGAGTCGACATCCTATCCTTAAATTGATTAGCATTCCTGTCCAACCAGATATAATAAGCCAAGTATGCTTGAAAGACCCCCACCTCAGCAGTACTGGGACTCCGCATGGATCCTCTCAACAAATGAATCAGATCTTGTGCCGACCCCACCGAGTGAAGAAGCGGTGCAGAAGACCTACTCCAAACCTCCCTAGCCCTAGGATACCACAAAAAGACATGATCAATGGTCTCCTCGGTATCCTTGCACACCTCGTAGCACTATGTGATCGCACACCCCATCTGGCCAATAAGCTCCTGGTCGGTAGGCAACCCTATGTCACTTTCTAAATGAAGAGCGCCGCGCCACACACAGGTGAATTTGCATCCTTCAAATCCATCCTACCTCAATTTGCCGGGCAGGCTCCTTACTAATCAAGGCATGAAGATTCCTGGCCCGCACCTGCGCCCGTCCCATCGGCAACCAAACTAACCTGTCGGGCTCCTCCCGAGCCGTGGCCATTAAGGCCAGGATCATCTCTGCTGAAAGAAAGCAGGTAGAGGGAATGAAAGAGAGCGGGTGCAAGAAACACATAAGAAGGAATAGGAGGAAGTGGTCCTAAAATCTAGGGTTTTTTTTTTTTTGTTTTGAGTTATCTAATATTGGAATAAATAGAATTGGTGGGCTTCTAGTGGACAAATCTTTGGTGCATAGCCACTCATCTGTCATTCACTAACAGGCTGAAATTTAATTGTGCAAATCTTGGTGCTTAGGCAGATTCATTGACTAATGAGGTTTGTCCCTCAGAGGTTCCTGCAGTTTGCAAGAATTCGCGAGATCATCGAATGAGGCTGTGAATCTAATTCAATCAGCTTGTGATGTGCACTTGCATATGGATCAACAAGCATGCAGAACAAAAAAAATTGGATGACATCGCTCGCATATTCCTTCTACAAACTGCAGGAACCTGTAAGGTAAACTGTCTGCACTTCTTAAGACTCTTCAACTCGAAGATGGGAAAGAAGTTATGCAGAATCAATGGTTGGCATCCAAGGATCATGCAATATATTCGAGAGTTTGTACAGCCTCATAAGGTGGTGACAAACAAATTAGCAGCAGCAATTTCCTCATTTGTATTGAGTCTACATAAAACAGACATTTCAATTTAGAGCATGAGTTATATAAAATTTTTGTCCAATTATACTATTTCAATTAAAATGATTTATTTGCGAATGCGTGTAAACGATCCACATGTAACGTCAATGAACTGTTCACATAGATATACATGATGCAGCCAGGTATTGATGACAATGTGACGAATTTTGAATAATCCATGCTGTTGTGGTATGATGTGCTACGATAACACCTCAAGAATTCAATTGTTCCATGCAACGATTCGTCATTGGTAATATAGTGATATCTCAAGGTAGTTACTGGAACTATTATCAATATTTTCACCAATTCTTATAAGATGCTGAAAGGAATCTTAATGCATGTGAGAAGAACCTCTAATGTAGGTTATTAGGAAGGTAAGTTTCGTTCAAAGAGATTTGGTCAATCAATTCTATAAAAGGAGTCACCAAGCTACTTTTATCTACTATAACCCAACCAAATTGCATTTGTTTATCCCTATATATATATAATAAAAATTTCTATGGCATAGTTCTTGAGCATACTTTTGAGCACAACCTGCAGACAGTCCACTAAGGCCAGTTTGGAGTCTAGCATTCAATTTGCCGAGAAATGGTCTCGACCGCCTTTGCAGCGGCATCCAGGCATAGCACCTGCCAAGCAAACCTGCTTCATCTATCAACGTGCCTCTGACTGCAGCCTGGATCACCAGTAGCAGTGTTATACCTGGAAAAATTAGATAACATGGCTAATGGTGTCGCTTCATGTTGAACTCAATAATTTCCACCTTAGATAGTTTCTAATTCCATTAGCTGATCTCCTTCAAGCAATCGTCACTGAGTTAATCTATCTTACATGATTGATACGTCACCTTAATAAAATTGTGGAAGGTGCTATGAGATTAGGAAAGATAGTCAGGGGTATTGATCCAACAAATGCTTTGTTACCTTGCTTTATCTCTGACAATGTTAGTCCTCAGAAACAAATGTACTTCTCAAGTTGTAATGATATCAAAAGCAAAAGCAGGACTTAAATCTGTAACTTTCTCTGAAAAGAAAACATTAGACCCTAGAGATGAGTACCTGAGCCTAACATTGGCATTACAATACTGAAAACAAGACTATATTGGATGCAGTTCTTCTCAACCACTAAAAGAAATGCATGCCTTCTCCTGTTCCTCTGTAATCATGGATACTTTTCTGTCCAGACTCCAAACCACAGAAACTTCATCTCCCTAATTCAAATTCAATGCATTGTCAGAGAGAGAGGGGAACAATTGATGATGATAAACATGTGCTCTTAGAACATTACTTAGTGAGTGGCAGAGTATCCCTCACGATATTGTTGATCAGAAACCTGCAAGGCAGTTTGCATGACATCTCGTCAATTTGTGGGATCGTAATGGAATTAGAGGAAGAAACGTAGGAGTTGCTAGGGTACTCACACTCCCTCAAGAACAGAATGAACAAGAAAAGCATGGAAAACACTTGGCAGCAGGAGTTGCTTTTGTGGTCTTGGTTTGTGGTGGACGCTGCTGTGCCTGCTCCCAGTGCTGCGGTTGGTTCACAGGTCCTACCTTAACTGATCCACTTCTTCCATCTGTCAATCTGAAGTCACCAAAAAATGAGTTTCATAACCAAATCCATCCACATTCACTACTAACTATTTTATTGCCAAAGGAAAGAATTGGAAACTTACTTAAACATTACACCATTGACCACAATGATAATCCTTCCACTAATGACACATTTCCTATCTTTCAAACTTTCAAACTTAACAAATCAGCATCATGTTACCACATTTGTAGCCTAATTTACTTTCCCTTATGTTTTTATCTGCTTTTGAATTTGTGAATTTTGCTAGCAAAAGGCAGCAAGATGGTCATTGAAAATCTTGTCTATAAAGAAGGCAGAAGAGATCATACTCTGGAAATGTAGAAGATTGGAAACTAGCCATTCTGCTGTCGAAGAGGTTAGATATGCTAGCAGAATGATGCATAGCCCCAGCTGGATGCTTGTCTTTACTACCAACTTTCTCTGCATTTACCCTCAAGACACCCTGCATGGCTGCAGCATTTGCTGCCTCTGCTGCACTTGGCGGGTCCATGGGGAAGTTGGTCAGATCTCTGGACCTGCCTATCAAGAAAACATGGTCCCTAGAGAAGCTAGAATTCCCCATTTGGATGCTGAACAAAGATTCATTTGAAACCACGCTCCCGTCTATTGTTGCGGACATAGTCCTTGTGAACATGGAAGATGGAACTATATTTGGGTCGGGGACATCTGACCTCCCGATCACCTGAAGTGGGGGAGAATGATTTCGTCCAAACATGTCCAAGTTATCACTCATCCCAACATCATTGGTATCATTAACTTTGCCATTTTGAGTGTTGGATTGTGAGGCTAATTTATCACTGGCAATCTCAGTGATTTGCAGAAATAATTTGTCGAGTTCAGCTGCATCTAGTTGGAAGAAACCTTCTTCAAATGATTCCCCATCAGAAGATGAGCTAGGAGTTACTTTCTTTATTTCTGGTTTGTTTCCCAGAGCAGGATGCCTTTGTTCATCGTATGTATGCTTGCTTCTTGAATCCCCATGAATAGGATCCATATCTCTGACAGACCTCTGACCTTCTATGCCACTATGTTCGGAGGATCTCTGTGCAGCAAAGAGAAAATGTTACAATCTGAAGAGAGAATGTAGTTAAATGAAGAAAGACACCATTATAATCAAAACTATTTTTAACTCAGGACAATGGAAAACAAGATCAGAATCTCTCTCCTTCTCATTCTCTCTCTCTCTCTCTCCCCCTCTCTCTTCCCTTCTTCCTTACTTTTTTTCAGAAATGTGGTGAGACACCTGGATTTTTGCATGTCATCTTTTCCTAGGGGCCATGCTATCTTCTCTGCATTGTTCCAATTTTATCAGATGTCTCTGAAGAGATGAAATGCAGTGGGATCCCGCCAACCAAGATTTGAATCTTGAACCTCTCCCATGTGGAGAGGGATGCGAACCAACTAAACTAAATATATTAAGATAAAAAAATATTTTTGAGTGGAAACTGCAAACAAATTAGTCATAGACTTGAAAAACATCAGAAGATAAAATTTACCATTGTATGAACAATTCTTATTCAAGAACTCACTGGATACCAAGAACTGTGCTTAAGCCTGCACAGTTCTTATGGAAATTTCAGTCACAAAGATGATTTACTTTTTGATGTTCTAATGATTGAGATACACTCTACTTTGCAAAAAGTATGTTTTAAGGATACTTCAACGTGGTTAAGGCATCATTTATCAGTCATTATTGATAATCTCACGAATAATAATACCTGCAGGATTCTTTTGGATTCTTCTACAATAAATTAGAAAAATTGATCCAAGGATGAAATTCAATGAAATTTAAAAGCTTTGTCAAATCTGCGTTTTGTTAAATTTGCAGACTATGATTCACCACCTTAGAAAAACATAAATGGGAAACAGAAAACCACTTTATTTCTTCTATAAGCTGAATCCCTTCTGGAAGTTTTCATGTTATGCTTTAATGCATAATCCAAGCACATGACTGTAGATTCTAGAAGATTGATCTCTATTTTTGTCTGTTGTATTTCAGAGGAATGTATCAGTATGAAACTGTATTGAATAGACTTATACAAACTTCAAATATGCACACGCATGCATGAGTTCTTTATAAAGGTGCGCACACATGCATAAATACAAACTGAATATGTATCAGGACCTGTTGCTAAATCCTAATTAGTAGAGGCCAGAGAGCCCAAATTTTCCTACTTGTCTGGCATACCAATTCCCTACCAGTAATTAGTTACTTCCAAATGTCAGCATAAACAATCAAACAATATCAATATACCACAAGCAGGACATTCAATCAAATCAAATCCCTAA
Source organism: Phoenix roebelenii (assembly GCA_025769935.1). Classification (NCBI taxonomy): domain Eukaryota; kingdom Viridiplantae; phylum Streptophyta; class Magnoliopsida; order Arecales; family Arecaceae; genus Phoenix; species Phoenix roebelenii. Next base: position 34,297 of record JAOXJJ010000680.1, on the reverse strand, counting down.
GAATGAGCAGATACTTAGATATCTCCTGCACTCTTTTGGGGAACCAAACACAAGACTTGAAGGGCTGTATGGTTGCAATACACCATGCATCAAGATATGGATTACATAGTACAGTGTCATGGTAACAAGATATTTGCTGACACTCCTAAAAACAAACTGCATTTGCCAGCATAAACTTGTTTGCAGTCAGAATAAATGGCAGAAAATCCTCAATGGTAACCTAGCACAGATGTTTTAAAGAGGGACTACGTTCCGTTATGGACAAAATATCTGCAATATTGAAGCTTGTCTTAGAACATAGATTTTTGGATACCTTTTATTTAATAAACAAGAACTTACTGGATACCAATGATTATCTGAAGAAAAGTGTTTTGACAGGGAGACTCAACACTGCAAATTCTTATCAAATGAGGAAATTGATAACAAACCATCCTTCTCTGCATTGTAGTTCTTCTTTTAGTAGACACATCATAGATCCATTAGTCCATTGAGGTAGCCCCTCATACATTAGGATCAAAGAACTAACACTTAACAACTAACCCTACTAACAAGTTTTCTAAGGTGGTATGTGGTCACTCTAACCCCTTTCCCACCTCTGCTTCTTTTGTTCATGTTCTTGCTGTTACTGTGAAGGGAATGAACATACAGTTCATACTCAAACTTTAATGTCCTAGCCTTGACTTAACTAGCTGATCTTGATAACAATAAATTCTTTCTCAACCAATTGTATCCAAGTTCATATCCTGTTGCATTTTAATTTTTTCAAATCCTTTGTTGTAATGACCATCTATGTTATGAGAAAAATATATATGAGATACAATCTCACATATTCACTTACATTATAATAAATAAAAAAATATAAAGCAAAACCATATTAAATCACGATCACGATTGAGGCCTCAAAGAAACAACAGAATTCGGAAGGCAAATGGCATAAAGCATTCATGGGTTTGGATTGGAATAAAACGAGGAACTGAATCCAGTTAATTCTCCTACAGAGAATGGCGAGTTAAAATTTAAAGTGGCTTTGCACATCCACAGGCTAAAATTTTGAAGTCCAACCTCCAAACTTAATCCAAAATAATTAAAATATAAACGCATAGGACTACATTTCCATCTCCACATCTGCACAACTTAATAATTTTCCTATGAATTTCACAAGTATTTATATTCAAAAAGATATAAATAAATCATAATATACATGCATGACATTCAAGGCAGCAGATCATCAAAAACTCGTTTTCTCGATGAAATAAAGGAGATATACATCTTCTTCGGCTACTTACATGAATCAAGGAATGCTTTCCAGTGAAAACGCAATCACAACCAGAGATCAAAGGCTAAAACTTTCAATAAATATGCAATTTAAAACAGGAATAAAGGAATCAAAAATATATTTCAAGCCAATATTTTCTAAATGGAAGGTGATATCTAGAAACAATTACACTAAAAAAAAAGATATCTAGAAACAATAAATCTGATAAAATCAGTGAGTTTACCTGGACAGAATGTAATCGGATTCCATTCAATCTACAGAAAAAATAGAACAAAGATCCAATTATTTTCTTTTATTTCTTTTTTTTTTTTTTTGATCGGGAAGAGAGGGAGTTGGGGGGGCAGATTGAGAGACAGAGAGAGAGCGCGAGGGACGGAGGAAATGGGCACGAGGTGAAAAGGGGATGTGGAGGCCCAGCGACAGGTGTTCATATAGTCGGTGGAGCTTTCCATGATAGCCTGGCTGTGCGACAGGTGTAATATTTGACGGCTGATGCTTCTTGGGAATTTAACGGTATTTTTGACGGCTCCATTCCAAGAGAGACGGATTATTTGGAAATGGGAATCGGCCGTTGGATTTGACAGTTGGCGGATATCGGAAGCGTTTGAAAATTGTCGGCTGCAAGAAGAATCACAGCGGGGCGTAAAAGAGTCGGTGGGATCCGACCGGGCCCACGTAGTGGGGTCGGATACGTAGGGCTCGCATCTCCACCGGACTTTATTTTGGGTGGATCGAGTGTTGAGCCCATGTTAAAAGAGGAGCAAAGCTAGAGCCAAGAAATATTGCACACGTGTAAGATCAGAACTTTTCCGTGTTGGATATGAGTTTCTTGATATAAGAAGTTATACCAAAGAATACTAATTTACATGGTATAAACAGATATAAATTTTAATTTTATTTGGAAAATATGGTGTTATTTCATAGTAATTGCAATTAATCTCTTCATGTGTTTGGATGATGACAAGGCAAGATTCGTTTATTTGGATGTTACCCGAGAATGAGTGGATGATAAAGTGATTTTAATAAAATAGGACAATTTCACCCTTCATGACCACATTATTCTATAAAATAACAGTATATTATATAATATAATAATATGATAAAATATCATATAATGTATACATTACACTATAATATTATGATGTAATACTATATTACTATATAGTATGATATGTATAATATGATTACAATGATATTTAGCACTATGTAATGCTAAATAATAATATGATATACTATACTATACTATAGTATTGGAGATCTAACTTGACCATTTTCTCTAACAATAGTGCTACATAGGATACACCTTAAAAGCCATATGCATTTAAATTGTGAACATTGTATGGATTAATGCATTGGCTTTTCCTCTTCCATGACTACACAAACAGTATATGATATGTGCCATATATCGGCCATAGAGCAAGAAGTCCATGAGTACTCCAGGAAGTTTATTTACATGAACGGAGTATGTCCATAGTAGAATTAGATATACCTAAATACTTGAAATATATTTATAATTATCGGTAAGGTTCAACATATTATTTACAAGACTGCTAAAGTAGACAATAACTTCATGAAGTTTCTTCTTCACAAAGATGATACATCACACTAACACTCAAGTATGTTATAATACCGAACAGTAAATATTGGCAATCCACCATACAAAAAAGTACCGTCAAGGATATAAGTTTGAATATGGTGGTCTGCTTGCAAATGATCCCTTGACTAGAAAGATAGGACATTTTACCATATTTTGGAGGTCAGTAAATTTGTAGCTAAATTTGTATTGATATCGTACCCCGGATTAAGTCCTCAATAAGGAGTATTGTGTTTTATTGGGTCCATAGGCAAATGAGGTCTTGTTGTCCAACATGGAACCTATCGTTGTAGCAGAGTTCCTAATTAAAAAAAGAGACATGATGAGATGTATAAGACGTAGGACCTAGGTTGTAACAAAATTATTTTTCGACACTCATGACTTTATCCGAGTTCCCTTGGTTCTAGCTTAAAATTTTTCACTAACACCCTTTCATGTACCTATTAGTGGCATTTTAGGATCAAAATGCCCTTACAAATTTGGCTCAACTTGTTTGGGTGGCAAGCATCCGGTACCAAGGCAACTCGAAATCATGTGACCTCATGTGAATGATGTGATTGCTATCTCTTACTACGTACTCCCGTTTCTTTTCTACAAGAGCAGCTAGAAGGTAAGATAGGGTGTGAGATTCTCACCATGAAAACAGGTGAAGTTTCCTCTTCCTCCTCACACTTTTGCTATTATAGAAGAACAGCCTCATCGAGGACTTCACAGACCACTGCAAATCCTCGCTAGTGTGTCTGTAGATGCTCAATATATGAGGTGTGTTGAATCTCCAACCTTCCATTATTCTCAAAATTTTCAGTTCAATTTTCAATTTCAAGTTGCTGTTATAGGAAAAAAGGATTGAGGTTATTTTTCTTAGCATGATTCCCCTACAAATGAACGGGGAAAGAGCAACTTTGAAGCTTATAAAATGAAAATAAGAATATATGTGAAAGAATTGCAAGCAGTGGGAAACATGATCCGATAGTCCTTATGACTGCATTATGTCCTTAGATTTTTATGACTGCATTAGTTCTATAATATATGCATGATTTTTAATGGGTCTTAGTGAACGACGTGGCCTTAATATTTTTGCTGAAGTACTCTCGGTTTCGTAGTCGGACCCTTGGATCCCCGCTTTGGCTGCATGGGTTATCTATTGGGACCATTCCCTCACTCCCGCTTAACAAGCTTTATAGTAAAAGTTTTTTTTTTTTTTTTGAATATCCTTCTAAAAATTCAAATTTTGTAAATACCCTTTTCAAATTTATATATTTTTCGTAAAATACTGCTTTTGTATAAATACCTCTAATACAATGGTTCTTCTAATACTGTTACTAAAAACCATATTTATTTTAATAAAAATAAAATAAAATTTTAAAATTATTTTTTTCTCCCATCGCGATTACCTTATAAATATTTCTTTTTGCACATCTATCCATTAAGAATATTTTAGTCATTTTAATTTGAAACCGTTAATTTTTTAATAGCATTAGATGGTATAGATATATATGCAACAAAAACATGGATAAAAGAGATAGAATAGTAAAACAAGTGTTTTACGAGGGTATACATATAAATATCAATTTGGAAAGAATATTTATACAAAATTTGATATGTAGGACAATCCTCATGACAAGAAAAAACCTTATACTAATTGGATAAAGGCAACAGACAGGGGTAATTGGGTGTGAGATCTATTTCTTCTATGCCTTTGGATTGGAAAATTTTTGTTGGCTAGGTTATTCACTACAAATTTAATAAAAATAAAAAAATATAGACTTGTCATTTAAGTCCAAGTTAATGATCTAAGGTACCTCATTTTTCAAGGCTACTCTTCCTGTCAGGCATGATGATCCAAGAATTTACTCTAGACACATTTTTATGTTTTTTTTTTTTAGCAATATGATCACTTGTTTGCCACCAACCAGGGTCACACCCAAGATCTCTTCTACAAAGAGGAGGTACCAACCAATTATTTTTTAAAAATAATTGTGGAAACATCACCAATCGAAATTACTTGTATCAATCATTTGAAAATTTTTTCAATACATGAACATCAGTGGTGGAGAGATGCGACTGTGTTTTGAAACCAAGCCATTTGCCCACTCTTTTCATTTTGTTGCATTTTTTTTAAAATTCAACTAATTTTGTTCCATCCTTAGCAGCATGCATTTGTGTTAATTTGCCTCAAGCCAAAAACAAAATGTAAAAAGTAAATATTCTTAAGCATCACAAATGTGCAAATAAAATTAGATTAGAAGGATTCTTATTTAGTTGTGAACTATAGAATATCATTTAATATGATATCAATTCTTGAATAATGAGCTGTTTAGTCCTAGAGTCATCACACTCATGCTAAGATTGGAAAGTTCAAGTCGCTAGAGGTGCTTCCAAACATCTACATGACCTGAATAATTTATCAATTTTGTACTGAGTGGTTCTTGCTCTCCTCTAAATCTGCTTCTTTTCTTAGTTTCGTAAAAATATGATAATTAATTCGATTCCATAATTATTTAAAAGAAGTTTTCTAATCAAGGTCAAGACCAAAATACATATGCACCATCAGACGTTTTACATTTTCTATTGCATATATTTCCTCAAAAATATAGATTATTACATATTTATTCCTCTAAAATTACTATTTGCATATATCACTTATGCTATCCTTTCTTTTGTAAGGGCACTTTCTATTGAAAAAAATTAATGGCGCACGCGGCTCAAGACACATGTCTTAGGTGCGCTCGTGCCTGCCAGCGGGCGCCTGCTGGGGCGTCCGCGAAATGTTCGTGGGCTGGCCGCGTCCGTGGATCGCGGATGTGTGTCGGCACCCGCAGGCTGCGGAATGACCGCTGACGCATCCGTAAAAAATCTAAAATGCCTATATCCAAGAATTTTATAAATGCCTCCTATTTCCTCCTATTTGGAATACAAAAAAATAGAAAAAAATACTGAAAAAATTTTGGAAAAAAATTCTTCCTCCTCTTAGCCACTTCTGATTTTTATTTTTGCACTTTTATTCAGCATATTTTATTTTAGTCTTTTTATTTCGTTTTTTGCTGGATCTGCAAGTCCGATCGTGTTCGTTTTGGTTTCTTCCGAGACGTATTGAAGAAGAACTTTTTGGGTTGTCGTATCTCTGAGGAGGATTGCCGGAGGACCTGTACGTGGGGGCAAACACTTCTTTGGGATAGCGTCTACGTGCTTCGACCTTCCTTCAATCAGGCTATTTTCTCTTACTTTTATTTCAAATTTAATATTAGTAGATTTGTAGTATTTGTAATTTTATGATTTAAATTTATTAAATGAATAGGTTTATTTTGTGCTATAATAGATTTTTTTTATGCTAAAATAGATTTATTTTGATGCCAAATAATATATATATATATTATTCATTTTAAGATTTTTATTAATTGTAATTAGAGATTTATTTGCTTATTTAGGTGATATATTGCTAACATTCCAAAGAAGTGTTTGATTATTATTTTTTTGTTAGTAATATATAATTCATTAAATTCTTTATTACAATTGTGACATATTAGATTTTAATTACACTAAACATTTTGCCAGCACAAAATTAGTAATCCATTATTCTAAAAGGATAATAATTTGCTTAACCTCCAAGAGGTTTATCCTACCTCCATTTGGACTCATCAAGTAGTAATTTTCAGATCCCATTCAAATGAAAAATTCAAAAAATAGTTAATCCATAATAACTAATTCATTGAATTGACAAATTAGATCTCAATTACAATAATTATTTTGCCGGTACAAAATTAGTAATCAATTATTCTAATAAGGTAATAAATCATTCTAATATATAATTTATTAAATCGACATATTAGATCTCAATTACAATAATTATTTTGCTAGAATAAAATTAGTAATCAATTATTCTAATAAAGTAATATATCATTTCAATATATAATTCATTGAATTGACATATTATATCTCAATTACAATAATTATTTTGCTAGCACAAAATTAGTAATCAATTATTCTAATAAGATAATAAATCATTCTAATATATAATTCAT
>JAOXJJ010000680.1:0-15240 GCA_025769935.1 Phoenix roebelenii | reverse complement strand
TTAGTATAATATAAGATATACTCAAATGCTTTAAGCTCATCAAAATCAAATGAGGGCTTAATCAATTACTCCACAAATCTCCATGCATACATCTCAACATAAATTAGTATATAAATGACAGCTAATAACAAATAATCAATACCAAATATAACCACCAGAATGGTAGTATTAAACTATTATATGATGAACATACATACCATCATCACATACAATCTAATTGATAGTTCACTTCAACAATGATTTAATATCAACAATTTATGATTATTGCATAACATATGACATGGGGTGCACTCAGTATATATTCCAGAAGTTCTTTAATAAATAATTTAAGTCATTCTAACTTTGGACTAGCTATGTTTATGTTTCATGCCTATGATAGGGAAATTAATAATGTCACTTTTCTGGCTATGATGGGGCAATCGACAGTGTCATATTTTCCTCCTATAATGGGACAATCAATATTGTCTCATTTTAGCTATGATAGGCAAATCATATTAATATGGATATTCCAAAATATTCACCCACCCGTTCATTCAAGAATACATGTTAAATAAAATAAGTTATTTTTGACTTTGGACTAACCATGATCATACCTTTTGCTTGTGATGTGGCAATCAATAATTATGTATCTAGTCCAAATCACTATACCTACAATTTAAGTTTGCAAGTCTGAATCTTATTAATTGAATACATCCATCATGCTTATATGATAAAATTCAAAAATATTGTATGCTCTATGTACATTCAAGTTAATTTATTTACTACAACATGCATGTACATATTAGAATTATGCATTTATACAAGTAAGCATGAAAAGAGGGATTCTTACCTCTAGCAAGCAATAGAACTCAAATCAAGATATGCCCATCAACATGAAGATACACCTAACATATCTAATCAATTTAATATTAATATTTCATATAGTCTAATAAACTGATTGCTCTCATAAAAATATGGAAACCAACCCACCTATGATCAAACATTTCTTGAGCATACAAATTTAATTAATCATTTACTTTTTTTTTAATTTCTAATTTCAAGATTTTGATGCTCAGAACTAATTCTAAACATGGTTCTTACCTACATACCCTGATCCAAACTAATCACCCAAATTAAATAAATGAAAATGTTAGGGCTTTACTTCAAGTAAAGAACTAGAGTGTAAACTCCTCCTTGTCCAGATGATCGTATCCCTACACAAAATCAAAACTAGCCATTAGAGAATAGTATAGAAGGGATGAAGTGCAACGGTGGGAAAAACATGAGGGAGAGAAGAAGGGAAACAATTGGTCAAGTGGTAGCTCTCAGCAACCCAAAACCATTCAGCTCTAGTGACAACTAGCTAATTGTAGCATTAGATTGAGTCTAGAGCCCTTACCTTATACGCCCACCGACCAAATTCGGCAATGTAGGGTGTTGAATGGTGGTGAAGCTGGAGGAAGAAAAAGGAGGAAGAGGAGAGCATGTGAAAATAGAGGAAAGGGAAACTAGGTTCGACATCCTTTCAAAACCCTTGGCTCGCATGCTTGTGGGCAAGATCCAATGGTAGGTGGTAAAAGGTGGAGCTAGAGGTAGATGAGGAAGATGAAGGACAAGGTTTGTCATACCAGTCAGTATCGTACCATATCAATATCAAACCGGTATGTAGTCTCATACTATATCAATACTTGATATACCTCGCTATCTTGTACCATACCACGTACCGACACTGTAATAGGATAGCATTGATACTAGATCCGGTACCAAGATGGCGAACTTTGGTGAGGGGTATTCGATGTCGATCGAGCTTCTATCATGTGCATCCTTCGGTGAGACCAAGATTGTAGCTAGTAAAGAAGATGTAGACATTGGATGAAGAGGGGACAAGGTCTCAATGTCCGATCACTAGGCAACTTCGATAGAGGACTGGCGAGAGCTGCAAAATGAGACCAATCAAGGATGCCAGGGGAGGATAGATGATATGGAATAGAGGATTTAGGGGATGGCTGAAACTTGGGTTCGACAACCAACTGAGCAGTGATGTCCAGCAAGGATGCTCATGGCACAAGCGATGGCAAGAAGAGGGATGAGGGTTGTGGAGAGAGAGGGAGATCTAGGAGAAAATAGGGGTCCTGAGAAGGCTGGCTCGAGTGGTGGCTTGCCACCATTTTGTGTGATGACTTCGAGGGTGAGAAGAGGGGTGAGGGCTCCAGTCTCAGTAGTTACTTTGACATTTCTATAGAATATGGCGTATGTAAGTTTTCTCCTGGATCAAGATATTTAAACCCTTTTCCTCAGGCAAAATATCCCAAGAAAATACGCTTATTAGCACATTGAGTTTATTTTTGTGTGGATTGGAGTTATGAACAAAAGTGATACAACAATATACCAGAGGAATGACATGATATATATGTTGGAAAAATTTTGACTAGAAACTATTGTATTTTTATTTTATAAAAGTATTATAAAAAAATAATCTACTAAAATAAAATTAGAAGATTGAAAAGAGCTTGGATCGAGGCGTATGATATACACTGTCCTAAGAACGTGATTCACCCCCTATATATGGGTTTGCGGCGATTTCGTCCCCAAAGTACAACAACTCGGCTTAGCCCGATCATTCTCTAACGAGCACAATTACTAGGGAGGCTTGACCCGACCGACTTTTTCAGTTGCCCACGAAATAAAAGGATATAGAAAGTTAAAAAATAAAAGAACTCTGTCTGTAAAAGAAATTTTCGAGAAACAGAGTATTAGTGTGTGAGAGAGATCGGATTCGATTAGGATTAATCCTAGAGGAGTCTATTTATATGCTCTATCTGAAGACCAAAAAAATGCGATGGTTCTGAAGATACGTGATGTTTTAGAAATTAAAGAGTCACACCTCCTCTGAAAGAGGTGTCTCAAAAAAAGTATTTTAAAATATTTAAAACAACTAAAGGTTAGGAGATATTTTGTTTTTTTTAAATTAAAGCTCCAACAATATAGAGGCATTCAAAAACAATGTAGAGAAAAGAAATTGTCCAAAGATATGAGATGAAATCAGCTTTATAAGTTTTAGGAACACGTGGGCTTATGTAAATAGAGCAAGCAACTTTAAAAAATTACCGATTTTTTTTTCCAACAAAACCATTCTTCTATTAGGTATAGCAATAAGAAAGCAGGAGTTCAATACCATTTTCATGTATATCATGAGATGGATAACCACGTGGCAGCAGCATCAGCTCTAAGCCTCTAGAATTCTACACGCAAGAAGGAAGCGATTCCTCGATTGACTAGTGACTGTTTTAGTCAATATTTTATTTAAAGAAGACAAATAACTCTAAAATATCTTGAGAATGTCCGTATTGACAAAAGTCAACGGAATCTTACATAGAATATTCCAAAATTCGTAAATTTTTTTCTACGAAATGGATATTGAAATATGGATTCAGTTTGCTTGCTATAAATACCACTACAGCATTGCACGGGCTGTTGTGCCTGTCATCTTGAAACCATGGGCATACCTCATAAAAGGCTGACCATAAAAAGCTTGGACAATGAGTCCATCAAACTACCAACCGTCTTTTTGACCTCACAAGCGGTGACCATACCAATCCGCCGTTCAACGTTCCCTGAAGCCAGCCGGAGTCTTTCACACTTTGCCGTCCGCGGCCGTCCAAGGCGTAGGTTTCGCCGCGGGTCCAGATCAATAAGATACTCCCCCCATCCCACCGTTAAAAAGCTTCTGAAAATAATAAAAGAAACTAAAACTTATTTTTTATAATAATTTATTAATTAATTTCCTTTCTTGGTCTCCTCTGTCGAATAAAATAAAATATTCCTCTAACCTCCGGATCGCTTGGGCTTTATATAGTCGATCCCAAAAGGATTCCTTTTCTCCTCTCTATAAAAACTAATATATTTATTCGTTCAAGGGCTTGGGTTTGGGAAGGGATCGGCGGGAGGATGAAGTCTATCCTGCGTCGGCTTCTGCTGCTCTTCTTGGTCGTCTCGCCAGTCCTCGTCGGCTACGCCGCGGCCGGCGGCGGAGACGGACGCCGGCACGTCTCCGGAGTCCAGCCGCTGTCGAAGATCGCAATCCATCGGGCGTCTCTGGCGCTGGATGAGGCAGCCTACGTGAGGGCGTCACCGGAGCTTCTGGGTCTCCAGGTATGGGCCTTAAAACCTCTTGCGTCAATAACTTGTTCCGGCGGCGCAAGGTAAGCATGATGGTCGTGGTGGGGTCCTTCGTGAGATTGGGATCCAACGGGACCGTCCATCTTGTGATGGTCGGTCACGATTGCCATCGTTTCTTTTTCCGGCAAGCGTTTCCCGGGGGGAATCCATGGGTAAACAGCAGCTCTACTGTTAACCAGAACAAAAAGTTTACCAAAAAAAAACGGCAGTTCTACTTTCCGACTATTCCCCGGTTGATGCCGACGTGGAAGCGTTCGGAAGGAGAACGCTATGCCGACGTAAATCCCGGTTTTTAAGAGCCCGTGTGTTTAGTCCCTATACTCGTATAGGGGTGTATTTAGTTTTATATTGGTTATTCTGCAAAAAAAATAGATATTTATACAATATAAAAATTTTAAAAATATTTTTTTGATTATTTTTTTTGGCTGACAGCAAGGAGAATATGTGAGGATGAGTGTGGGGATGTGTTGCAAAAACACTTGGTTGGATTGGAATCAGGGAACTTACGTAGTCGTGACTACTTTGTTTAGTTTTTTTCGGTGTTAGTTTAATTCTGCTTCGGGATTATAAATATATAAAATATACTGGCGAACTTGGTTAGAAGCATGCTTTCTTTGGGCATGAGTTGGATGAAAGGTGTTACATGAAAACTTTATGACAGATTTTTTTTTTTGATTCTTGAAGTTCTTAGTTCTTTCTCTTGCCTATTTTATATGAATTTTAGTTGAATTCATTGACTTTGCTTACAAATGTGCAATGCAGGGAGAAGATATTGAATGGATAAAAGTGGAGCTCCGAAGTCCCAATCCAACTCCTGATGATTGGATTGGAGTGTTCTCTCCTGCAAAATTTAAGTAATTCACTCAATACCTATTATCCTTTCAGATTAAATAGGTCTGGAATAAATCTAGCAATCATTATGGAAAATGAGATAACTATTTTATCTTATGATTAGTAAATGAGAATGTTTATACATTGGTTTCTTCTATTTCTCAGTGCATCTTCTTGTCCTGCCGAGAGTGGAAATAAGAAAGAGGAAGATCCATTGATATGCTCAGCTCCAATAAAGGTGCAACAAGCTACAAGCGAAACAAATCTTGACATTTATTTGTGTGTTTTGGAGTTGCTAATGTTTGCATTGGTGATGATGTTTCAGTATCAATTTGCCAATTATTCTAATCCAAGTTACATGAAGACCGGGAAGGGATCTTTGAGGTTTCGGTTGATCAATCAGCGGGCAGACTTTTCTTTTGCATTGTTCACTGGTGGCCTTACTAATGTGAGATGTTTTTTATTTGTTATCCTCCCTTATACACAACCTGCATTTTTTATGCCTGGAGATGGAAACTTCCATTCTGATGTTCTTCCTTTTGAACTCATATAGTTTTTATCTTTTATCTTTTTCTTTTTTGTGATTGTTATTTGTTTCTTGTGCTCCTATTAGGCTAGTGCTACCAGTTTGGGGTGTTGCCCTGTTTACGAAATTCTCCATTGTTTGATGATTTCATATGCTTTAATTATTCCTTAAATTAATTTCTAATTTGTCTTGATTAATACCATTTTTGGAGCTTTTTTACTACATCATTTTGTCCCTTTAACTAATAACTTGGAGTTTCAAAATTAGATTTGTTGGATTTGCTTCCAAGGACACCTTGAGAAGGGAGCAATGGAGACAATGCAACTAAAAATTTGGTAATTTAAAAATCAAATTCAACATTCTTAAGAAAGACATGAATGTTTAAAAAACAAAGAATTATATTCTAAAACGATATTTTACAAGAGATTGTCAGTTGCTTTCGATAGGTTTTGGGAAGGAGGAAGCTACGGTGATAGCAGGGCATATTTTTTAGTTTACAAAATCAAATTCTAATTAGAAACATTTCTTCTTTTAATATTAAAACTAACTATGATTTTTAATTAAAATATAAAGTTTTTTCCCTTATGAGAAAAAGCCTCGTGTCATTTGAGTTATACATTCCGTATTTCTTGGTGCGCTAGTCTGACTAATCTGAGTTTTATCCCGTGAATTTGGTTTGCCTATTTTTGATATGTTTTTAGTAATCTCAAAAATCCACATCTCTGACCAACTATTTAAAATTTGCGACGTTTTCATAAGTTTCTCCTGTATTTTTGCTGAAATACTGACTTCTGCCTTTGAAATTTAGTGCATATCCCAATCATGTGATTACTGCAGCTGCCGCTAGCATAGGACTAACTTGTGCACTAAAATTGCAGCCGAAGCTTGTTGCAGTTTCAAATCCAATTTCCTTTGCAAATCCAAAGGCTCCTGTTTATCCACGGCTTGCACATGGAAAATCTTGGAATGAGGTAATTTGATCAAATTTTGTTTAGTCTTCGATTGGCCTGCTCTGTTACATTTACTATTTAATTTCTTTGTCTTTTGATGGACTACTACATGTTAAAGAAATCTCTTATAGCAGTTCATTAGAGTTTTATTCTTTGGATGTGTTGCTAATGTTACCCATGGCACTTACCACTGGCTTCAAAAGAATGGAAATGACCCTGGTAATGAGGTTGAAAACCAGTGCAGGCTTAGATATTATGTTACATAATCAGACCCAAGGAGAAAGAGAAAAAAACCACTATTTTATGTGTAAACAAGAATTCTTAGATTAACAAACTAGTTCATAATAGGATGCACCTGACTCAGCTGAACTAGAGCAGATCACCACAAAAAATAAGAAAGTCGATATGATACTCCAGTTCCTAGTTTGACAGTGTGTGGACTCAACAGAAGAAGAGCTGTTGGTGGGCCTGCAAATATCACAATCTAGTATCTTGTCGCCAATTGTGCATAATGCAGAGAAATAGGAACTGATATGGGTCATTATCTTGATGGAATCTGTCTATTGCTCAGCAAATACTTTGTGGTTTATCAGGCTATGGTAACATTTGCTGTTACTAGTATTTGAAATCTTTATGTTTAAAAATATGTTGCACTAGTCAAGAATCTTGTTGCTTCCTTGAACAATTAATTGCTTGTTGAACATGATTGCCTTTACAAGTTCTAAGATATCTTTCAGCCTTGCCTCTTGTAGGTAAGAAAAATCCCTCATATGCTTAGTTCTGCATCATACCAAGACCAACTTGAGCACAGTTCTCATCTGCTACCTCCATATTCATATCTATGGTTTCAAGTATGCAGAACTTACTGATATTAACGAGACATTAGAAGAATTTTACTTGGGAAATCTTGGAATTATTCTGACATGCTCACAAACTATTACTGTTTGATGGGCGCTATTAGCTTTATTCAGATTCCATCTGATTAACTAATCCATAAATCTAGTAATAGACTTTGTAACAATGCAAAAGTTTTCTGATATTGTCCACTAATATACTACTTCGAAAAGGCCTACAGTTTTTATAAACTCAGCATTTTTAGAGATGGTTTCTATGGGTTTCTCTACAGATGACTGTGACATGGACAAGTGGATATGACATAAATGAGGCACTTCCTTTTGTTGAATGGGGACCAAAGGGGGCACCTTTAATGCGATCACCAGCTGGGACACTGACATTCAACCGCCGAAGCATGTGTGGTATGAAGATTTTATCATTATTTAGCAGTTTGGTGTCATTTACCGCGAAGAGTGGAAATCTTTGATTGAATATTTGTTACTGATGGGATGCATACTGTATGAAAAATCTTGACATCCTCAGCAAAATAAGGCTCGGCAACATTTTACCATCATAGATTCATCTAAGTTTCATATATGGGAACAAATTTGCATTAATTCTATTATGATAGTATTCTCACATATATTAAATGCTTTAAACTAATAAAGACTGAAGTATTTTTCTCCCATATCCATGGAAAATAAGACATTTCTTCTGCACTAGTGTGGGGAAAAATGTTTACTGTGATAGCTGTGTGGTAAAATTGGTCTTGCTATCTTTTGCAGGCGCACCAGCACATACTGTTGGATGGAGAGATCCGGGATTTATACACACAAGTTTCTTGAAGGACCTATGGCCAAATGCAGAGTATAAAACTTGAAAACTAATTATTTTGTGACATTGATGTTGATATCTGTCAAACATATTTCTTAGGATTGTGATGCTGTTTCAGGTACACATACAAGCTTGGTCATCAGTTATTCAATGGATCATATGTTTGGAGCAAGTCTTATTCTTTCCAAGCATCTCCTTATCCAGGACAAAATTCCGTACAGCAAGTCATAATTTTTGGTGACATGGGAAAGGTGCAATTCTTTATTTTCTCTGGTCTAAAAGAAATTTCATGAACAATTGATTATAGAACAGATCAAGGTAGATTTGTTTGACCTATTTGGCTTCAATCATTTTGGCAAAATATTTTTACATCCCAATTGGTTTTAATGACAGGCAGAACGGGATGGCTCTAATGAATATAGCAACTATCAGCCTGGTTCGCTGAATACCACAGATACAATTGTTAAAGATTTGGACAACATTGACATTGTTTTCCATATAGGAGATATTGTATATGCTAATGGATATATATCCCAGTGGGATCAATTTACATCACAAGTTGAGCCAATTGCTTCAAGGGTGCCGTATATGATTGCAAGGTTTGTTAGTCCTTGAGATGATGTTGAAAACTATGAAGTTGATCACCACAAGTTGGGTGTTTGTCCTGATGATGATATCCATTGAGAATTTTATTTTGTTTGACGCAGTGGCAATCATGAACGTGACTGGCCTGGGACAGGATCCTTCTATGACACTGATGATTCAGGAGGGGAATGTGGTGTATTGGCTGAAACCATGTTCTTTGTGCCAGCTGAGAACAGAGCTAAGTTTTGGTAAGAAGAATGCCTTCTCTATTTTATCAGAAGGATTTTTAAATCTACCATTGGACTCCTTTCAAAAATGAAATTAAGCTACCACTCCCCTTACCCTGGTCCATTCTATTTTTAAAGTTACTGTTCTTGCCTTCTATTCTCATTCCAGCTATCATTTTTGTCCCCAGCTCTGTAGCCTACAAGGACCAGTTTTAGTCATTTTAGAAATTTATAGATGGAGGGATGAATAAGAGAATAGGGATCAGCTCTAAGGGCCTCTTTAGGTAATCCATTTGGATTGGGCTGAATTTCCTGCTGGATTCGTGGATTAGGCCGCTTATTTAAGCATGGCTCTATCAACCGAATATCTTCCGGCCCAAATTCTGTGGGAAGAAAAAAAGACCTCTATGAATCTTTTTCTCTTCCTGCAGCCCAAAGGTTGGGATTTGGGCAGGCACTTAGACGATGCAAGCTAGATGTGCCAACAGGCCTGATTTTTAATCAATCCTATGGGAATATCCAAATAGCCCCTATGATTCTACATCTTCCTCACTGGGAACCAAAAAGGAAAAAGAAAAACAAAGGAAGATTTAAGAGTCTATGTCAAATTCTTCACCAATTGATGTAGAGATTATCATTAAGAGAACCATTATTTTTCTGATAATGCGATGCTGACGAAGTATAGCATGAAATCTGGCAATTATTTGTCAAGACTTTATGTGTTTTAGATTTTTATTTCATGTCCTATACCCTTTAAGCAGGGTTTTTTTGGCCTGATGGAAATGTAAGCAGGAAGTTCAGTTAAAAAGAGAATTGATTACAAAACAGAATGATCCCTGAATGCGGAATGGATCACCCACCTAAAGCACAATGACACCAATCAATTTAGATTAAAAAGGCCTCATACAAATCAAAGTGTGACTTGCAGTTCATTTCAGGTATTCTACGGACTATGGCATGTTCCGCTTCTGCATAGCAGACACTGAGCATGATTGGAGAGAAGGCTCTGAACAATATGAATTTATCGAACACTGCCTTGCCTCGGTGGATAGGCAGAAGCAGCCATGGTTGATATTTGCAGCTCATCGTGTGCTCGGTTATTCATCTGGCTCTTTCTATGCTGCAGAGGGCTCGTTCGAAGAGCCCATGGGAAGGGAAAGCCTTCAAAAGCTCTGGCAGAAATATAAAGTGGACATTGCATTCTATGGGCATGTTCACAACTATGAGAGGACCTGCCCAATCTACCAGGTAAGAAGATATTAAATGACAGAATTCTTTGCATTTTCTGCAAGCATAAATCATTAGTGTTTCTAACTCATACCTAAACCACATGCACTGATATGCATAACCATTGTTATTTTAAGAGCATAGGGGATTCGTAATGGACAACTTCGTAATTATTTATTGGATGTGCATCTGGGTGTTGGACATTATCCTGGTCAGTTGCATAATAAAATGTAAATTTAGTTTGTAATGACAATGAATATGGTAATTGAACACGTAAACAACAGTACATCCTACCAGGTTTAAAAGGCAAATCTATTTATATTTCGAGCTAAGTGTTAATCTTACAATATTTAAATCTGTGATTTTTTCTCTACAATTCATTCCTATGGAAGCTATATCCTCCACTTCAGGTCCTTCCATATTCTAGCAACTACCATTCATATTTTATTAGCCAAAGATCTATGCTAACGGTTAATTGTGGATTGTCTAACATCGTGTATCAAAATGTATACCTGACATTGTTTAGCTCATCAGAATAATATTTATTTAGTTGGATCTGCATGCCACTTAAGATACTAAATTAATATGCGATGACATTATTGAAGGATAATGTGATTTGTTTTGAAACTGTATTCAAACACTCTGAAAATAAGCCAATAATTTGGAGCATTCCCCTTTCTAAAGAAGTGCATCTTTAACTGTGACTTGAATTCGCAGTTTGGAGTGTTCATTTGAGACTTTCAATAGGTGTAAGGAGGAAAAACAAAACTAAGAATATCAGAATATTATATAGTCCGATGAAGTTCTGCTTAAGCACTAGCTAGTGCAAAAATGGAGATGGCAGAATTATTGTGTCATCTGCCTTTTCTCTAAATTAGAAAGTTAATATATTTGTAATTGTTCATATCCAGTTTGTTTTAATATATGTAACTTGCCTTATATTTTTACAGTGTGACACTTCTCTTACCATCTCAACTTCTCTTAACAGAACCAGTGCGTGAATGAAGAAAAATCACATTACTCGGGCACGGTGAATGGAACCATCCATGTTGTTGTTGGTGGCGGTGGCAGCCATTTGTCAGATTTTGCCACCATTGTGCCAAAATGGAGTCTTTACCGAGACTACGGTTATGGGTTTGTTAAAATGACTGCTTTCAATCATTCATCGCTTCTTTTTGAATATAAGAGGAGCAGTGATGGTAAAGTGTATGATTTCTTCACCATCTCAAGAGACTATAAGGATGTCCTCACCTGCGTTCATGATAGTTGCTCCCCAAAAACATTGGCCTCGTAGGGGATGACCTTAAGATATCTGATAGATATTTTCTAATAAAAGCACGCACGTAGCATCGGATGATGTCTTTTGTTCCTTCACATTTCATGTAACTTTATTTTTTTATTTTTCAAGGTATGTGAAGGGTCTCATAGCTTAAGGTATACTGTATCCTGGACAAAAGGCATTTTTGATTTGCAAAAAAAATAAAAAAATAAAAAGAAAAGAAATGTCCATTTGAGATCATATTCATCATATGCAGTGTCAACTATGGGAGATTGGATATTAAGAAATATGGCTTTAACATGTCTCATTTGTATAATATTGTGAGATAGTTGAGGTGAGTCGTTAGCTAATGTATGTTGTATGTTTTCTCGACGAAATTCATATCACATTGTTATACATGTGAAAGGAAGCACATACAGCTTTTCTTTTTGTCTATTATAGTGCACTACTGGTTTTTCCAATTTCCTTTCTTCCTATCCCTTGCACAATGTACTCAACTAAATAATGTTATTATTGTCTTCTTCTTTTTTTTTCCTCCTGTTGCCCTTCTTTTTCTCTATTTTCTCTATATTTTCCTCTTCTTTTCAGACCATCTATCTTTTTTGTGCTGCTGCTCCTTTTACCGCAATGAAATTTGAGATGGCTTATCCATCATTTTCTAGAAAATAAAATTAATCAAACAAAAATATGCCATAGTACTAAATGAGAGAGGAATATTCTATATTTGATTTCATATATTAGTTTTTGAAGAGGAAGGCCGGAATGAGAATGTGTTGTGGATTTGTTCACATGCCAAGGATGGGCTCCAACAACAATGTTTTGAATCAATTTGGAGTGGAGAAGCTAAACAAATATTAACCATGTATATTAGAGGTTTTGGATTGAGCATACCCCATTAAGGACCGGATCTATAAGATGTTATCCAGAAACTGGAAAATAGCTTGTCAAAAAAGCTTCAAGAAAGAAAGGAAGAAAAAGTTTTGAAGATATTATAGAGTGTAGTGCACAAAAAAAATTTGGAAGCATATTCATAATATGAAGATTCCAAGCAAGGTATTGGAAAATGTTGAATTTGTTTCCTTTTCTTATAAGAATGAAGTATTGCTAATAGAATACTGGATCAAAATTTTTGACCAAGATGAGTTTTTGAAAGAAAACTTGGATGAAGACAAAATGGAAGAAGAAAATATTAGCAATATTTAAATTGAAAAAGATGTTGCGAAAAAAAAAGAAAGAGAAAAATGAAGTTCCGGAAGAAGTTGAAATTGAGGGTCAAAGGGTGAAAAGTTAAATATGTTAATAAGAACTAAGAAGTGTATATTTGTGGGAAATGATCCCCAAAGAAATGGATGGTCATATATGGATCCAGAGATGCCTCAAGTTATCACCTCTTGGGATGTTATGAAAGATGAGATGTGTTCTCAGTGTGTCTAGCTCCACTTCAGCCTTTTTGCAGTTCTTTGGAGTGATGAAAATGGAGAAGTGCTTGAAGTCAAAATAACTGAAAATATGGGAAATCCA
The DNA here is from genome assembly GCA_025769935.1 of Phoenix roebelenii. Lineage (NCBI taxonomy): Eukaryota > Viridiplantae > Streptophyta > Magnoliopsida > Arecales > Arecaceae > Phoenix > Phoenix roebelenii. The sequence continues at coordinate 2,268 of JAOXJJ010000680.1, read as the reverse complement.
TTGTTATATTTAAAGTAGAAACTTTCTTTGATGATACAAGTTAGATTAACATGGAAACATATTTTGGATCAAGAGGAGCAAACTTGTGCATTGGGAAAGGACTAAAGGAGATGGTTGACATGGAGAAAATGCGAGGATAAGCATTTTCTTAAGAAGGCATCATGCAAGCAAATAATGTTTCCGTATAAAATAAAAAAAAAAAGATGTTCCACATCAATGAAGATGGTCATTCGTATTGTTGCATTTAAAAATACTGGATCTTCTGAAGCGCATGTTTCCAAGCCCCTCGAGTTTCATATCTTTCAAGAGGCTAGGAATGGTTCTTAAAATGCTGCATGGAAAAGATTTGGTTTGAAAAGGGCTGCAAGAAAGAGAACAAAATTTATTGAAGTATTAAATGTATTAGGTAATATGATGTTCATGAATGTAGCTCTTAGGGTCTCTTTGGTTGCCTGCAATTGATAAGCTGTAGTTGCTTTGCTAGCACCCAAGACAAGTTTTGAATATTTAGAGGATGAGCCTTGGCATAATAATAAGGTTGTTTTATTTAGACTTAGAGGTCATATATCTAATCCTCATCGGACCCATAATTAACAGGAACCTCTTTCATTAAGTTGTCCAATCAAAGCTTTGGATGCTCAATGATTGTAGGCTATAGTTCGACAACAAAAAAAAGGACTCAAAGCTTTTAATGAAAACTACAATCGGAATTGCTCGCGATTCTAACAACAGAAATCATGGAATGGAGAAAGCTCTTAGGAAGGGGTCCACTCACCATTCAACTGTTTCCATTCTCCTTCTAGTATCCTTCTAACTAACACATTATTATTACTATAGTAAACTAATATTATGATATTATTACTAAATTATTATAATATTACATTATTATTCAATAATAATACTATATTCTACTGCTATTATACATAATAATAATATTATAAAAATATTATAGTAACTTTATATCAATAATATTTATTATTATATAATAATAATATTATTGTAACATAATATCAATATAGTAATATCACATTATTATAAAAATTATAAAATATATTATATTTGATATTATTGAAATAATATAATAATATAATTACGATATTATTACTAGAATATGATAATGACATTATGATAATACTAATAGTATTATAGTATTATTATAATGTTATCCTATAAGTACAATATAATTATAATACTATATAATATTATAATAATAATAACTATAATTATCTCTAGAAAACAATATGTAATAAGTATTAGTTGTTAAAATGCATAAAATAAACAATATGTCTCGTTATTATAATTTCAAATTGGTTTTATATTCATACAATTGCAACTCTTATTCTGATTCAATGAGAATCTAATAGCAATATCGTTTGTCTATTATAATTATACAAATAATACAGGTAAATAATATGTCATATCAGGCAAACGAATAATCAGGGTCGGCCGAATCCTTAGGCAACCGAGGCGGTCACCTAAAGCCTCGGCCCAAAGAAGGCCCACAATAGAAAAAGCCTCAATGATAAAATAGAAACCAAAAAGGCCCGCCTGTGAGTTCACCTAAGGTCGGCCCACTGTAGAAAAAGCTTCAAAGACAAAATGGCCTTAAGCCTCCAAATACATTGGGCCGCTTCTGCGAGTAACTCATTGTGACTCAAAGGGGCAACCTTATATACCTTACATGCTGAATTACAGGTAATTCTCTTTCCATATCAAAGAACCTAACAGCTATAATTGCATTTACAATTTTCAATTACTGATAACCAAACAAGTTACCTTCTTGCAGCTCAATTCCAACTGCAGGCAATGGAATTGCATCCTATAAGTGAATTGGAGGCACCAAAATTGTCCCTTTGAGTTCTAAATGCTTATTTAGTAGTTGCATCTTTTGGGTAGAGCTGATCAAGGAGGCAGTGAAGCTTGGGCCTGGAATAAATACTCACAATGGCTGTGGTATTGATGGGGAGCGACTTCATGCAAAAGGTCAAGTCCTGTGTTCTCTGCTTCCAGGGAAATGCAGTATGATTGAACGTCCAGCCAAAGATCGTTTACAAGGGCCATGAGCTTTTAAAAATTACAAGGACCTCCCCTACAGTATTGTCACCGTAGTAGAGTTTAACCACCGAGTTCGGGATGGATCAGTGTGGTTCCTTTATGCCTAGGTGTTGCCCAAGGTGACAACCCAAGAGGGGGGGGGGGTGAATTGGGTCTTTTAAAACTTTTCAGATTTCAATCCAATAAATCTTAATGCAGTATATTAAATGAGAC
>JAOXJJ010000679.1:30064-40753 GCA_025769935.1 Phoenix roebelenii | reverse complement strand
CAACTCTTGAGAATATGCATCATCATCTTATTAATTTTTTGGACGATTCATAGACACATAAACAATATGAATGAAAAAGATACCTTTTATTATTCAATAATAATAAAGTCAAGTACAAAACTATGTCTCAGAATTAATAATGTATCAGCCATATTGGCTTCTAGAGCATATATCTAACACCACTCTGCCTTCAATTGATATTCAATTTAATCAAGATAATTTTATTACCTGGATGGCATGTAGTCAACTTCTTTTATCAGCCAACTGACTATGGGATCTTGTAGATGACACAACCTCACCTCTACCTCCAATAATTGTCACGACTTCAGATGATGGAAAAACAAATAAATCAATCTCTAATTCAGCTATGAGTCATAGATTCTCTGTGATCAAATCGCTCTAGCATAGCTTCTCAACAACTTATCCAATGTGATGATGGTTTATGTCATTGGGTTGCCCTTGAGCAGTTTTATGCTACCCAAATTGAAGCATATTATTGTACTCTTATGATGTATTTCCATGCCCTTAACAAGAGCTCGCTCTCTATGGAGGATTATCTGCAAAAAGCAAAGAGAATATCAGATAACTTGGCTGCCATTAATAGACCGATATCATCAACTGATTTATGTCATCAAGTTTAATTTGCTCAACCATGGTCTAGAGTGCGAACATCTTGTCTGTACACTTCTTACCATAGGGATTGCCTTTAATTTGAAGAACTACATGGCATTCTTCCCCAAATTTTGAAGAACTTGGCTACATCTTGGAAAGAATGAAGCGATGCTTATTGAGCTGAAATTTTTTTCGACTTTTTGCTCTAGGAAACAAATAATGCTACAAAGATTTGTAAGGCGCTTGATGCATGGCTACAATGTATTAAAATGGCTTGTTGTATCCTAAATCCATGCTCATTAGAATTACTACACCTAGGGCGGATCCCTGCCCAATAAAAATATATGGCATCCATGCAGACACATAATATATAGCATCAATTCAGCCCATGGAAGCAATAGAACCAGCAATAAAACTTGTAGTTAGACTGTTCCCGAAGCATGATAAGGCTCGTGCTAGCCCTTATTAGCATCCAATTTGGTCAATATAGGTGGCACCATAGTAGCCAACAACTGCTAGGCCTTATAATTTTATGACTATATTTGAGCTCTACCAGATACTGCCTATGTTTACGATGGACATGAGAGAAGTCCCTATTATTATTATGATATTCTCAATATAGTCTCTCTCTCCCCCCTCTCTCTCACACACGCAGAGGACACAGTCAGTCAGATGGCTTTATTCTACTGGGTTGGCCTGAGGCTGTCACGCCCCAATCCCATCACCCGGGTCGGCCACGGCCATATACTTCCTAGGACAGAGCCCAAGAGAATATGCAAAGTCTGAAAATTTTATCACAACCTCAATATCCATGAACAATAATGATCTCAATTTATAACGAGCAATAAAACTTATCTAATTATAGAATTTAATCATCCAACCAATATTAGTGATGCTCTATCTATTCATCCCTTTTCCATCTGATCTCAACCATAGCTAAGCTAGTATAGCCAAGTATTAAGCCACTTGCAACCTGTAACTCTAAAAAGAAAAAGAAAAAGAAAATTGTGAGCTTTACAACCTAGTAAGAATACTGAACCACTAGACCATAAGTAATAAGAAAATAATCAATTAGCAATACCAAATAAAATGAATATTGTATCAATACTCAGAAAGCTCGTACAAATAACATGCATAGAATCATATATATACATATATATATCAAATGTAACCAATTGTTCAACAATAATTTTTTATGTCTTTTGATCTATTTATCATTAACTTGATTTTCATGTTTCTCATTGATTAACTACTAGCTATGGATTTACCAAGATAGTGACTCAATCCAAGACTAACAAAATTCTATGCATAAGCCTGTGGAAGCTATCCCATGCATTAGCCATGGGCGTTATACCATACTTAAGCCCGTGGACGCTATCTTATGCATAACCTAGTAGAGGCTATCACATGACGAGATTAGTCTAAATCATATCTTATTCGTCTGATTTACATATTACTTTTATCAAATCAATTTCGACTTACACAATGATTTTTTTGTTAAATTCAACATATTTTTATTCACATAATCTTATTATCAATATCTAACACGTATAATAACCATACAAATATATTTTTACTAGAAATTATATAAAACATCCATCACATGTCAAACCAAATTTATCGATATAAATCTCATGATCCAAATCCAACAGTGCAAACCAATAAATATATATATAACTGGTGACTACATACAAAAATTCTTATCTCTATCATAATCAAATGTACCTACCATACTACAATCAACACCTAATATGTTCAATCAATTTAATATCAATATAACATCAACTTATTCCTTATCAATCACTCACAATATTAATGAATCAATTATTTAGTAATTATTTAATTGTAGAGTTCTAATATTTGAATTACTCATATTCTCTAATTTTTTTAATTAAAAATAAAATAAATAAACGATCAGGGCCTTACCTCAATTTGGAACTAGAGTATATAATCTTGTTGGACATTTTTCTACCTCGATGACTATAGCCCAATACAAAACCACAACTGACTATAAAAATAGATTCGTATAGAAAAATATACAAGGTCAGCTGGATGACAATATCCAATTGTTTGAATCAGTTAGTATAGCTCAATCTATTTGATCAAAAAACATATATCAAATCAAGAACAAGGTAATAGATTAGAAATTATCAATTATGGGTCCAAGGTAGCTGATAATAGTTGGCCGCAGGACGGATAGGGTCGTCTAGGTAGTAGCATCCAATGATCCGAGTCAGTCCACTCTAGCCAATTAAACCCGTCCACTCATAAAACAAGAATTAGACCATGATACAAGTAGCACAATAAAGATTCATGCTGATGGACTCCAACGGTACTTGGCAATGATCGGGATAAGGCAAGCTCGACTGATGGTTGCAGCAGCATTAGACCGGGACCCTCTACTGAGGTCAATCTTAGGTCTACAAAGGGAACATATGAGACCCTCCTTCTGGGACGATCGAACCATGCAAAGAGAGAGAAACAGAGGAAGAGAAAATCAAGAAAGAAAAGAGAGAGAGAGAGGAAGAGAGAGGAGAAGATGGGAGAGAAAGAACAGAGAGACGAGAAGAGAGAAAACTCTCTCCTTTCTCAAAATAGGGGAGGCTTGTGATTGATCGAAATGGATGCAGCATTGGCAGCGATGACGGTGGTGGCCCAATGTCCGATCTCCGACAATAGCCATGGCGGCATCAACACTCACATCAGTCGGCAGTGGAGAAAAAGAAGAGAAAGCAAATGCTAGGTCATCCTAAATAGGAAGAGATGGGTATTCTAGTTCACCGGCCGAATATCGAGGCTTGGTTGTGGTAGTGGAGCTTGCTAGAAACTCCAGCAAGGACCATGGCCTATTCCAGCGGCCAACGACGGTGGCCAAGGAAGAAAAGGATGCCAAAACAGGGCACCCTTGTTTCGGATGGATTCCGACAACTTGCCAGCTCGATTTTAAGGTGGCAAAGGTTAGAAAAGTTGGAAAAGGAAGAGAAAGAGGTAGACGACACTCACCTTGGTCAGGTCATGAGGTGGTCTAGCGACGTTTCCGGCGAGTAATCGAGGAGGAGATTCAGAGAAGGATCGTCGAGATTAGAGAAGATTCTGGGAGAAATCGATGATGGCTTTCAATTGAGGAGGAGGATCTGCAATAGAATAATTCTAGAGTTTTAGATGGACTCGAATTGCCATGGGATTCTTCAATTTTGCCGGGATCGGGGGAGGAAGAAGGCTTCTGACCAAAGTCTTCTTCTCCTTCTCCCATGTGCAATAGGGCATGCTCGATCCTAACGGCCCTTGGCCTCTCAGGCTGGCCCATTAGCCCAAGTAAACGAGGCTATTACAAAGGCCAGAGGCCAGCTTAGGGAAACATAAAAGCCACTAGCCTTGAAATATTGAAATGAGGCATGGTAGGTCCTACATCACGCATGTATCTTTGGGGCTATTGAGTGAAACATCATAGAGCTTGGTTCCAAGGGCCAACCTTTTGGTGTTTAAGCCTTTTGGCACTCACATAAATTAAAAGGATCAATTGATCAATTCGCCTTTTGACTTTCTAGTCCAAGCATACAACATAATCCCCCCTTGAACTGCCACTCTTGGAAACTACTCTCCCATTCTCATCTCCTTCCTCCCATGTGTTCTAATGGACTTAGTTGATGCAGTTTCTTGCTCAACTGTATCTTTCTCACTGTTTAAATACGATTGCAGGATCTATGACAGCAGATGCTCTTAATAAGAGAATGGGGCCCTCGCAAATCAGTACTACTTGTGGTGGGTAAGCCTGAATGGCCGGCCAAGATGACCTCCCCATTAGCACATGCAAAACACCTTTATGCAGCTCTTGCCACGTATCTCGAGCCGCCGCACATCAAATGACACGTAAAACCGTTATCATTATTATCGCTATTATAGCTTCATTGCCATAAGAACAGCAAATCAAAATTAAGTGATGGCGTATCAGGTGAGGCTTATCGTTAATATATAATAATACATAGTAAATATATCTCCAAATCTTGTTCCCTGGCAAATCTTTGCAAAAGATTCTCTTGCATTCTTTAAAGTGGCTGCTATGCTTCGGGGGGAAAAGAAGGAAAAAACACAACATATTAATTGGAAACTAAAGGAATTCTACTTGCATTTTGATAATATAAAGGCGCAAGGGAGGAGCTCTCTCTTTTCCTGCATCGTCAAATGATCCTAGCATTACTTGTTGGCTCTGTGGCAAGTGCTGTGGGTTCTAAAGAATAGAAAGTTCTTTCTTGCTGCATTGAATTAATTGTAGGAAGTGCCAAGATAAAGAGGACCTTTGGATAAGACCAGGAAACCGTTTAGTAACAATCCAGGATAGTTTTCACTGTATTAACAAGACCAAGGCAATCAGACATTGCCAATCATCACTATTCCTAGCAATCCAGTTTGTCTATAAAATTCATAAACATTATTCATATTAAAAACAAAGAACAATGCCAAATAGTTCAAAAATATTTTAGAAGGAATGGTCGTGTTCAACTAAGTGCCTTTTATATTAACATTTCTTGTTAAATACTCCTTAAAATCTTATTTCAATATTGGAAAGGACTACGCTGATATTGGAAAATGATTTGTATCTTGTCAGTAATTCCATTTTAATCTCAACAGAGACCTAGTTTTAAACAAGTAGCAGTGATAGAATCATATACTCTCCCATTTCCTATAAGAATGGCATGGCTTGTGAATGGTACTAATCAAAGAGGAGTAGATATGAATTATGAGTATTGAACAACATGATTTGATATCAAATCATCCGATCATGGTCCTCTAACCCCTATCAATTCTTTCCTCAAAAAAATGTACCTGATCTACAATCACCGAATATGATGTGGACCACTTTGACTACTATGAGTATTCAGGAGGATCATCAAACTCGATAAAGAATTCTACTAGAATTAGGAAGAAAAATCCGATCCAAATTATTTTAGGGTAGATCTCACATTATAAATAGAGGCTTTGTACCTCATATTTTTAATTACCAATAAAAGAAAATGGGACTTAAAGCTCTACTTTCGAGATTTCTTCATTTTTTTCTAGTTTTCTTTTGAAAGATTCGAGTTGAGTAGGTTGAAGAAAATCTTTCTTCTTTCCGATCGGATAAAATTGAAGAAATAAAATATCTCATAAATCATGAACAAAGGATGATCAAGAATGGACCAAGAGAAATGGAGTAAAAGCTAATATTTTCTAAAAGACTATCTCCTATCTTTTTTAAGCTGAGTGGGGATATCCCTGCACCTAGTTCGCTTTATTCCAGCCCTCTTTAACTGGAAAGACAAACAGCGAGCACAATCAACAAACACAAGAAACTATGCAAGGCACCAGACGAAGTATTTCGACTCGAGGCATGGGCCCTCTATGAAGGCAGCCCTTTGCTACCCTCCCATATTCTTCCAAAACCAAGCACTATTACTGATGCCATGAGCCAATCCCCAAGTTTGTCGAGAACAAGCATCAATGACAAATGGTTAAGATGAAAAGAAATCCATAAGACTGATTCTTCTGCTATTTGGCACTTGTAGAAAGAGCCAAGCTAAACCAGAAGACTTCCAGGCATGACAAGATTACTATATTTCTGATGATATAAAACATAGTAAATGTCGATAGCGCCAGTTGATCCTTATAACAGTGGCAGCGGCCATCATTTTGTGGTGGGGTCAGCAGCTGTGGATAAATGGGCCTTACCAGCTGACGCAAGACAGAGAGAGGAGGAGGAGAGAGAAGAAGAAGAAGAAGAGGAAGAGGAAGGAGCTGGAGGGGAAGAAAGTGAAAAAAGCAGAAGAAGAAGGTAGATAGAGAGACAACTCAAAATTTTCAAATCTCAAATTTTAATGATGTGAACTTGTGTTCACAATTACATAGCAGTGGATTTATGTAGATCCAAAACTTTAATAAGAATCTGCATAGAAATAAAATACTAAAATCGCCATTAAATTATAGCCCTAGAGACCAACTAAAAATATTCTTTTCTTACTTCTAAAAGAATAAAATTTTCTAATTTCTATATTGATGCCTAATAGAAAAGCACCTCGATTTCTTATAGGACAATCCTCCATCAACGGCAACCATTCGATACATGTTAATTTTCCAATATTTCCTGAGCCTGAAGTGCTAAATCACTGTCTTGATACAATTATGAAATTATTTTTGTAAATTGGATAAATTAAACTATTCAAATATAGATACATTCATAGGAATCAGAAAACAAAATATTTAACAATTGAACTGGAATTTTTTCTAAAGAATCCTATAATGTATCCAATATAGGTGGCCACATTAGATGCCATTCAATCTACTGCTCTATTAGCTTCCTTCTAAATATGTTTTACCTCAATAGAAAATAATATGCACATCATCCGCCCACAATCTTATAAAAATATAATTATGTATCTTTCGAGAACCATTATAGTAGATTTTTATCATAGAAAAATATACATCAGAGCATGCTAACTTTGAAATTGAATTCTGCACCTCTAAGCTTGTATAGATGAGCAGGCCTTGCTTATATTCATTCGTATTTTAACCAGTGAAAGAAAAGGTAAATAAGGTTTGAGACTAAAGCTGAAATTGGACTGGATATTACTATATCTATATCTAAATTTATTTTGTTTGATAAGTATAGATATATGTTAGTCGGATGCAAAAAAATTATATCATATTTATTTTAAACAGATACGGATATAAATCGGATATCGAAGGCATAGATATAAATATGGATAAAATTCAGATAATTAAACTTTATAACTACAGAATCAAATGTATTATTAAGTGGATCATAAATCATGTTAATAGCATAATAAGGTGGTCATTTATTTTTTTTTAAAAAAAAAATAAGAACTATATAAAATTAAATAAGATTATAATTAGAATCGGATGTTTGGATATGGATAAGAACTTATCTATCTATGTTTATACCTTTTTTTTTGATGAATAAGAATACAGAAACTGATATTAATTAGATGCTTGAATTTCTATCTATATCTGGATAAATTCGAATATGAAAATAGATCTAGATAAATATTATCTGATCCATTTTCATCTCCACTTGAAACTTAATTGGATAAGCATTCTCTTACACGTCTGGAAAAGACTCCAAGTTTAAAGGACAGATAAAAGCAAGAAGAGACGAGGAACGTGTAGGTAAAAGAACAGTGCCAAATAAGGGATGGTAGGCCCTAAGGGTCGATAACTTCCAAAGATGTGGATGGGGTTATTTATAAAGTCAGTGGTAAATGGCAGCAAGTGCGGCCAAGGGAGGGAGAGAGATGTTCAAGTGTATTTTAGTTGGACATACAACTACCCAAGCACTGATTGGATGGGCATGAAAGAAAATATATTTGTAAGGAGAGAGAGAGACGTAGTAAGGGGAGGCAGAGAGAGAGAGAGAGAGAGAGAGACGTAGTACTCGGAGTTTAAGCAGACAAAAGGAAGTATTAGGTATAAAGGAGAGAGGGAGATGCAATAGGAAAATTGTCAGATTCTTTTATTTTGTTGGAGTGGTTGAAATCCGTTCTTCTCGGCTTTCATTGCCTCTGCCTCTTCTCTTTCTCTCTCTTTTCTTTCTTGTGCCTGTGATTGCGAGCATTGCTTCTTTCTTCTGTTGTTATAATTCATCTTCTAATTTTTGAGGGGATGGAAGCAAGCCAACAGGATGCAGTCGAAAGTGAGAACAGAAGTAAGTTTAGAAGGATATGTGTCTTCTGCGGGAGTAGGTCAGGGAACAGGACTTCATTCAGTGATGCGACTCTTGATCTTGGGAAGCAATTGGTGAGAAATTGGAAGGCAAATCTGAAAGCAAACTACCGCCTGACATAATTGAGTTCTACGAAACTAACTTTATGACGAACACTCCTTAATTTTCTCTCTAATCTTGTTTTCCATTTTCTCGTGAAGTTTGTCCCTCTTTTAATTGTTTCTCTTGAGAATAAAAAAAAAAGTGATGTGATTCTTTGAAGAAAAAATGTTTATCTTTTATATTCTTCTTTTAGTTTGCTTTTTTCCTTCTGGTTACCTCTGGGAAATAAGAATATTGGTGCATCCATGTGAAGAATGATTTTCTTCTCTGATAGTCCTTTCAGTTCTAGTCTTTGTTTTAAAATAAGTGTTACTTTTGTGGTCTTCTAAGACTTCACAAGCTTGATTCCTTCTGTTATTCTTGTGTTCTTTGCTATAGAAAATTAGTTCCTTTTGACTTGCTCATTTCTCTTTCAGGTTGAGAGAAAAATACACCTCATTTATGGTGGTGGAAGTGTAGGTCTGATGGGCCTGATATCTCAGACTGTCTACAATGGTGGATGTCATGTTCTCGGGTAAAGAGTATATTAGTCCATGTTTTAACTCTTCACTTTGATTTTTGTTACATGTAATACATTTTTGTTAGACTTTCATGATTCACATGAGAAGATAAGTTCCTTGCTGATCCATTCTCTCATCACAGAATCATTCCTAAAGCTCTCCAGCCACATGAGGTAAGTTCCAAACCCTCTTCTCTCGTCTCTGATCTTCACTTAAAGTTCAGCAGCTGTTATTGCTTTCCAGATATCAGGAGAGACCATTGGAGAGGTGAAGACAGTAGCAGACATGCATGAGCGGAAGTCAGAAATGGCTAAACATGCTGATGCCTTTATTGCCCTTCCAGGTGAAACCCCAAGTCAATTCCTACTCCAATGCCAACTAGGCTCTAATACACTCAAAATTCTAAGTTTCAATATAAACCTCTTTAGGTGGTTATGGAACCATGGAGGAACTTTTAGAGATAATAGCATGGTCTCAGCTTGGAATCCATGATAAACCAGTGAGTTATTGTCTTACTTAGCTGTTTTCCGATGTAATATTACATCTGGGAGGTCATGCTTCATCAAGTCTTTGGTTCTGAAATTTTTCGGCAGGTGGGGTTACTGAATGTGGATGGGTACTACGACAGTTTGCTTGCACTGTTTGACAAAGGGGTGGAGGAAGGCTTCATAGAGGAGTCAGCAAGAAATATTGTGGTTTCAGCAGAGAGCGCAGAGGAGCTGATCAGGAAAATGGAGGTAAATGAAGGAGGGAAAAGGAAGGTAATCACAAGCCTAAAGAGGAAGCGGAGCTGCTAGAGGTGAATTCATTTGTTTGAGGGCTTCATTCTCTTCCTTTATTTGTTTCTCGTTTTCATTTGGTTGGTTGCTGAATTATTGAGTTGGGTGACAGAGACACAGGTTGCAGGAAAAGTAAGGAATGATATGTTTTTGGCTCTCACTGTTACCAGCAGCAGTATGCGCCACTTGATGACAGGGTTGCACCCGGACAAAGCTGTGATGTGGACAAATTATTAGAGTCAGCTACAAATGAGCCTACTCAAATGTCTTAAAAATAAACCTAACTCGCTTTTGTGTCTATGTATGTCAACATATTCCCTTCCCTTTTCTATATAATTGTCTCTCTCTCTCTCGCTCTCTCGCTCTCGCTCCCGCTCCCTCCCTATGTGTTTGTGTGTGTGCGTGTGTGTGTGTGAATCCTCCAATGAATCATCAAGGGAAAGAAACGGGTGGCCAAGGAAAGAGCCAGGAAATTATATTGGCATTTCTCCCCTTTCTGTGATGCTGTTTCTTTTCTTTTTTTTTTTTGGATTTTAATCTGTGGATGGGAATGTTTGGCTCTCTTTGCTATGTCACTATAGCTGTTTTATGTAGATGGGGCCACGCTTGTCAGTTTTCAGTCTTCTTGGCATGTGATCCAATGGCAATGGGAGCCATCCCATAAATTCAGTAATATGACATCATTTTTAAGGATTAGGAAATCTGTCGACCAATTCTACCTGATTGTAAAATGAAACTAATTAAGCATCTTGAGTAAAATCTTCAACAAGTTTTAAACTGTGAGACACAGGGCTGAAGTCGGCAGACTTCAACCCCGAGTCAATTAGGGAAGGAGCCGAAATAGAGGATCGCGATGGCGATCCTCTCCAGCTCCTCTGGGGGGAAATCGGGGCAAGGGCGCCGCAGGATTCCCGCGGTGCCCCTCCCAGTCCATCCACGGCCGATTCACGGCCGTGGATCTCGCTCGACCGCCGCGATTTTC
>JAOXJJ010000679.1:14277-24638 GCA_025769935.1 Phoenix roebelenii | reverse complement strand
GTTTTTTTTTTTTTTGCATAACTTGTGATATTCTGCAAGAGGACGGGTTTATATACGATCTATTTTCTCATGAAATGGCAGATAAATTTGGATTTGTTACTTTTATCATTCATCAGAGTTTTCCTCCTTTCTAATGTTGATTGACTTAAGCAAAGTTTCATCTGGCTAGAAATTTATCGAACTCAGTCTCATAAATCACACAGGATCACTCCTAATCTATCAAGATCGATGAATCCCATCTAGATGCAACCCTATTCCAAAATGAACCTACTGTAGCCAATCCGCACTACAAGGATCCGAATGGCTAGAGCCCAAGTTTACATGCTCGTCAAACTACAGCAATCTCACAGTGAATAGTTGAGGCATCACAGGTCAAAGGACCAATCATACAACTGCAACATAAGTAGTCACTGATGGTGGATAGACATCCATGTGACTACTATCTTTGGTCACACTCCATACCTTGTTCTCTATCAAGTACTTGCATAATCACTCTAGTGTCTCTACACCGTGGACTCGAGACTCGTCCATCTGACTAAGTGATCTGTTCACTAATCTCAGTGGATCGATCACCATCCCTCGTGATGGATCCATCGATCAGGAGCATTTAGAAATTAATCCCTAATGACACATGCCTCAAATTCTCATCTCCTTTGAGAATATGTGCCATCATCTATTAATTTCTTGGACGATTAATTGACACATACAAACATGAATGAAAAACAAATTGCCCAATCTTATTTATTAATAAGTGTCAAATTATAAATTTATGCTCCAGATTACAAATATGCGTCAGCTACGTTGGCTTCTAGGGCGTACTTCTAACAATGAGTTCGAAAAATAACCATACTGTAATTAGGGTGATTATAGTAAAATTTTTAAGAGTCCTGGGGAGTGGATGTAGGTGTGGGTTACACCGAACCACTATAAATTCTCTGTGTTTGTGTGTGCCTGTCTCTTATACTGTTGCACTTTAATCTCTGTCGTTATTCATTCATCATTTAAGCACTTACATCTTCAAATTGAAATTATATTTTATCCGCTGCATTCTAGATGATTTTTTTTAAAAATCCAATTCACCCCCCTCTTGGGCTACATATCTGGGCAACAATGGTCAATGTCAAGCTCGGTGCAAGACATTCTGAACTAGATGTTGTTGAACTACTGGCCATTGTTAGTGATTAGGACTCGAGGGATCCCAAACCGGCAGATGATGGTCCTCCAAATGAAGTCTCGAGCATTCTTCTCTATAATCCTAGCTAGAAGCTTGGCTTTGATCCACTTGGTGAAGCTGTCAATACTGATTATTAAGAATCTCCTTTGCTTGATTGCTAGTAGGAAGGATCCAAAAATGTCCATTATCCAGTGGGAAAATGGCTAAGGGGCGTTGTTCGACTCACCCCTTGCAATATCACAAGAGCTAAAGCTCTCAAGATGACCCATCGGGTCTAAAGTCCCATAAAAAATCTTGAAATGAGGCATCTTGAATTTCTCAACAATAATTCTTCCATAATCTCCTTAGAGGGCTTGATCATCATCTCCAGTTTGGGCCACTTCAACGTTTCTCTCTCTTAAGGCTTCAAACTTATTGTTCATCTCCTCAATCCGATGATCGAGGTCAACTTCCCTCCTGGAGAGCCTCTTTGGATGGGGTGACAAAGAGCTACTCAAGCTAGAGTGCATCTCAGAATAGGAGCTAGGCGATTATCTCCTCGGTGTTGCTCGGAGTTCTCTAGACGATGGTCGCCATTCCACACCAGGCCATCCTGGTGGCTCAGTTGACTAGTTGGTGGGTTGGCGTTCGGCTCTTGCAAGCTCCACTCCATTGTCGTTAGGGCTTGCACTTGTTGCACGAGCAAGTTGAATTGCTCAGCAGTGACGGCCGTAGAGGCCAACTAGGAATCTTGGGATCTCTAGGAGCCGTTTCTTTCGGACTCCTGTGGAGCTTGGTTGATGGTAGATTGGTGGTTGTTTCTTTTGGACTTCATGATCTTAGTCTCTGGTAAATCTTGGGGCCCTTTCTTTAGCACTAATCTGTTGTCGCCCAAAATCTCATCTGATGGAGTTAGACGATCTAACAAATGGAGATTGGTCGGCTTAGCTAGAATTGGGCTATGCAATGCGAGAAAGTAATCAGGGGTTGCTGGAACATATCCAGCAGGAAACCCTCCAATATTTAAGTTAGGTAGAGTTTGGTAGAATGGATGAGATTTGAGAATACAAGCAATAAGCTAAAAACGAGATGAAGTTCCCCTTACCTGGGTCCCCTGGCTCGGTTTATATAGAGAGGAGGGTGAGAGTCCATCGTGATCTAATCATATGATTTTTCGGCGAATTATTATACTCTTTCCTAATCTGCTATTTTGGGCAGTTACACCTTTCCTCATTTTGTGTGCTAAGCTACACGGGCTATTCATCTAGAGGTTCATTTGGCTGTTGATTCAATGTGCCACATGTCACCCATCCATTGGTTAGGCAATCTAGGAGGCACAATTTAGTGGGCATCAAATCCTAGCCATATCACATTTCATGATAGAAAATGTGCTTTCTGAATTTTTATCTTCCTTTCTAAATTTGATTAGCTTTTTAAAATGACATGCATCTATGTAGCATCTACTTCAATTGATAATAGAAGCACTCTAGAACCTATACTTTCAATATTAAGTATACGGATACCCAAATATTTTAGGTCATGATCAATCATGATCAATATTGCTGCTTCTTAGCTTACTGGTTTGCCTTAATATGTTCAACTTTTTTGTATTTTTAAAACAAATTGTTCCAAAGTCAATAGTCTAAGTAACTTGAAATATCCAAAACAAATAATCCATTAGCCCGAAGGCGACTTTACTGGATGACTAATAGCATTAGTTGGATTCATGTCAGTTATTCTCGTAACTAAACTAGGAATCTAGTCTACCACCTGAAGCACCCTCAATATTATTGCATGAACTATAGCGTAATCAAATTAGTCTAAAATCAAGCTCTCTTTCAAACGCCGCATTACTTAATTCCACACTTCAACCGGCCAATTCACGATAAAATGAAACAATATTACAAGCTTATCAGCTAGGAATTAATCATATCCCACGTTTGATCAAGCTAAACTCAATTCCTAGTCCCTATCGATCTCCAAATCGACGTGGCCAGCTCTATACATCCTCATGCGAACCCTAGTATATAATTCATCAGGGTCCTCTCTCCAGCCTACCAAACAGCAGTCCACGACAGTCATGCCTTTTGTCGTCGAGCGGCCCTCAGGGTTCCCCAAACGCAAGCCGTCTGGCCGCACACGTGTCGGACGCATTTGGCCTGTGCGGCCGCCCGGGCACCTCGAGCCTGACCGCTCCCCCTATATTCTAGCGGCTGCCATGCCTCGCGACAGCCTTAACGGCATCGTCCCCACGCCGTTACGCCCGACCGACCCCGGAGCGCGTGCGGAGCGCCTGCCACGCGTCGGAAAACCAGTACATGTAGTACCCACCAAGGATGCCGCGTCGCTGACGCGTGGACGCCTTGAGTCGGCGGCCGACGCATGAGCGGGGTCGTTGGCCCGTAACTGTCCGCCGGGTTTATTTATCCTGGAACGGTAACGGCTCAAATGACGTAAATGCCCTTGAACTTTATAAAATATTGGCTTTTGTAGAAACATGTAGGGGTAAATTTGTCTTTCTGTGATGTACTGGTGTTGTAGTCCTTGTTGGTCAACGAATTCACCGCCGGATTCTTTGGAAATGAAACGAAAAAATTTAAGCTCGTGTGTAAAAAAAATTGCCGTAACTTGCTTGGCGGTTTGCCGAAATCTAGCGCAAAACAAATCCGAAATGGCTAAATACCCTTTCCGGCAGGAACGGAGTCCCATTTGGTAAACTAATGAAGCCAAGATAATTGGCCGCTTGAGTAGACGTCAGATTTCAATCAAACGGCAGAGAATTGCAACGGGACGTGGGAAGATAAGATAGCGGAGACGTCATTATCTTAAGGTATAAGGGCAAAATGGACATAAAGGTGTTTTGAGTTTATTTAGACTAGAAACAGTGGGAAAAATAAGAAGAGAAAAGGCGAGAGGGAAACCTTCGTAGAAGTGAGCATGGATCGCTTTTTTCCCCTTTACGAAGCGGATTATTTTTCCTCTGAAAAGGTTTTTTTTTTTTTTTATCGAATGGATTCTCCGTGGAGACGATGGACGGAGATGGCTTAATTTCTAGGGCTTATTTGGGAACGGTGGAGTTTACAGTCGCTTCCTCCTAATCTCTGTCTCGTTCGCTCGCTCCGATTTTGATCGTTGTTGGTGGTTTGGCGGATTCAAAGAGGTCCGTTTAGGTTTTTTTTCTCTCTCTTCCTCGGTTGGTCTCTGGGAATTCTTGACGAGCCTGGTCGTAGAGGTGCTTGCTTGCAGCTGGCTTCCTTAATAAATTAAACTTTTTTATCTGAATTTTGTTTATCTTTGATGATTTGCCGTTTTTGATCTCAGTGGGTTCTAAGGTTGGGTTTTATTCGAAGGAGTCTTTGTTTGGATTTTGTGAGGCGGCAAAGGTGAGAATTATGCGGTTTAAATCGCTCAATTCTCGAGATTTTTAGGGTTTGAGAAGTGATAAGTTCATAAAGTTTCCTATGTTTTTACCATGAAATTTCTTGTAATTTCGGATTTATTCATAAATCTTCAAAAGGCTTGTCGCTTAGATTTGGGAATTCGGGGATTGTACTTCAGCTGCACTCTAACCGTTCTGATTTTGAAATTATTTCCTTAATGGCGGATTTTTCCTGGTTCGGATGGATTTGGTTAGTCTTTCTGTCTTCTCTTGATCAGTTGTTAACTTTAGGTTTTTTCCCGAAAGTGTTAGGGATTTTACTAGATTTATCATGATGGTTTTCCTTCAATTTGAGAATTATTGAGTTGCTTCTGTGTATTCTTCTTTCTTTAAGTCTTATAATTAGGGAATTCTTGTTCATGTTTAATTATAGTTAATGTTCATATTAACTAACAATTATTATCTTCGATCTTAGCATTCTCCCACTTCTAGAGTTGTTTCTCTCATCTTAATATTTCCTACCATGCGCACACAAAACTTGTAATATCTTTTCATCTTTTGCCGATCAAAGATATATTACTTGGGTTGTAACGTTATAGTTTGAAGGTCAAGATTTAGAAGCATGGAATCACGAGCTGAGGATACAAATGCAGTTGAAGCCAATGGGCAAAGTACTCTTCCATCCACAATTAATCCTCAGCCATGGTGGCGGGGTCCTGGATTTGGTGTCATCTTGCCTGCTGTACTATCAGATAGTGCCCCTAAGTCAACCTCAGTCAACCTCCCTCTGGGAGGTGCTGGGAACAAAGGTGGCCAAGCACAATCGCATGATGGGGCAGATGTTATGGGTGATGTTAGTAAAGAGCGGCAGAATGTTGGCACACAGAGAGGTTATTCTCTTAGATCATATATTATTTCTTTCTGATGGTGGAGAGCTTGTTGCACTACTCTGTTCATTGTATGTTACTGATTTCCTCTTTGTTTCTCGGCATGATTAGCCATAACCTTTAAGTTACATCTGCTTATGGGTCTTGTTCTGGGCTTTGTGATTACTTGTAAGTTTGAGATGTGCTTGTTTATGAGTCACTCATGTAATTCCTCAAGCAATTTTGTGCAGAACATAAAAATTGTAATAGTAGTGTTAGCAGTAGTAAATGGCACAGATGGGGTGGAAAACATTTCTACTTTACTAGAATTTTTGTAGTTGTTCCTTTTTAAGAATCAGCTTGTTTACGAGTCACTCATGTAAATCCTCAAGCAATTTTGTGTAGAATATAAAAATTGTAATAGTAGTATTAGCAGTAGTAAATGACACAGATGGGGTGAAAAATATTTCTACTTTACTAGAATTTTAGTAGTTGTTCCTTTTTAAGAATCACTACCATCATCATCATCACCACTACCATCATCATCATCATCCATTCCTTTTCCTAACAAATAGGGAGTTGGCTATAGAGCATAATTCTAAGTTGATAAGGCTCTATGGAAGGACTGAACAAATTTAACTACCAGCTGTCAACAACAGTCCTCTATAAGCCAAATTCTTAGACAAGACAGATTTAGGATGAGAAGGGCTTGTGATGAAACCTATAAGGCCAGATGTCAGCTGAAAGATCCACCTTATTTATTGCAGTTTAAGCTCCTGCGACCAAGGAGTGACCCTCCAAAATTGTCCTAGGCTAGGCTTAAATAAAGTATGTACAAAGGTGGAAGATGATGACTTTTGGCAGAGGGAGCTGCATGCATCTCCTATTCATACATAAGCTACAAAGCCAAATGAAACATGGGTCCATGAATCATTATGAGCTGTAATAACTAATCTTTTTTTTTTATGATGGGGGAAAAACAAACCTGTTTGCTTAAATCTGGAAAAGCAACTCAGCAGATGCTTTGGATTGTCAAAATATTCTAACAATTGAAAGATCTCACAGTGCTTCTGAGAATGAAGTGCATGTATAAGTTTTCATTGTGATTTGGTGATATATTGTTGATTTAATTGTTAATATGTATCCTAGTTTCCATTGTATGAGAAAACTATACACACCATATGACCTTTCAAGCTGATATAAATGAAGAGTATTCATCTAGTATACTTGGTAGCATCCATTTTATATTATGTAGTTATTTCGCCAGTAGGGTTCATGAGCATGTTCATACCTGTATCAGTTGCAATATCAACAACCACTATTCCATATTCTGTAAGTGTCTGATTTGGACTATATATGATCTTGAAGTGGGTTATAGTACTGAGGTATGATACATTGTTACTCACAAAGGCCTTGTTTGTATGGTCAGATGGAAGCTTTGGACAGGAACCCCAGCATCTGCAGCCTGTATCACCTGCCATACCTCCTATGATGCCTGAATACCTTGCACCACATACCCAGCTGGAACTTGGTCAATCAGTTGTGGGATTTCTTTCTTTTCTTTTAAATTTTATTTTCCTTATTATTTTGCATTGTACTGTATAATTTGAATCATTTAATCATTTTTTTAGGGCTTCTTTGTTGAATTGCCAATGGTGTACGTGTTATCTAATTTTTTGTGTATTAATTTTTATTTACCTGATGATATTTATAGTGTCTCATGTATACAGGCTTGTGCAGCATATTCATATTCCGATCCATATTTCGCTGGCATCATGGCTCCTTATGGAACTCAAGCACTGGTATGTAAGTTGCATGCATATATTAAGGGCATATGTCAGGAGTAATGGTGCCTGTTTTCAGTTAGTTATGTATGATGAATATATTTTTTTCATGCATATTCATTGGAAGTTGCTTAATTTTACTTTCTCCTCTTTTACTGGAACCCTGTGTCTCATATTTTCAATTTCATATGACAGTGCAAAATCCTTGCAGTTCTATAATATCCTTCCCTTTTTCTTTTTTGACTGGAAATCTATTATCTTCAGTCTGTTGTTAAATGTGGAAACTAGAGATGCCTCATGAAGTCGAGGAAAAATGGCCTCTGGATGACATTGTGCTGTTTATGTTTATTGGTTGGGGCATAATCATACAGCTTTACTTTCTAAACTTATAGTACTGTATCACTGTATGAATAGAAAAAGCAATGAACTGTTCACTAATTTCCTGCTTAAGATGTGAAAATTGGCTAACTTAACCTGATCTTCGTGGGTGTTGTCTCAGGTGCATCCCCAAATGCTTGGAATGCCTCATACTCGCATGCCTTTGCCTCTTGAAATGACAGAGGAGCCTGTTTATGTAAATGCCAAGCAATATCATGGAATTTTGAGGCGAAGGCAATCACGTGCCAAGGCTGAACTTGAGAAGAGAGTTATAAAAGTTAGAAAGGTAGATGCAGATATACTCATATGACACACTTTTTATATAGTTCTATTTATTTTTTTGTGTGCATATAGCATTAAGGTTCCTTGATGCATTTTATGCAAATTTGATCTTTTTGTGGCATAAAAGGATTTTGTTTATAAACTGCAATTTTCTCACATAAGTTATTATATTTTGTAACCCTAGCGTAAAAAATGTGCTATCAATGACTTGATATTACCTTGTCCACAAATAGGTTTGAGGATCATGTGTTACAATTTGTTGGGACGGATTTGGGTCATGTACTTGTGGGGCTGTTCCTATTTTTTATATGAAATGTCCTCAAAGTACCTGATTTGGGAATGCCTGCCCCCTCCCATTCTCTCTCCTCTTGTGATTCTTCCACTCTGGAGACATGTGGGAGTTCGTACAAATTAAAAATTCTGTCATTAACAACAGTCTATGTTTGGATTGTGTATCATTAATATTCAAATTTCTATGAAATTTAAGAGTTTTGATAATTATTCAGTATATGCCTTTCAATTTGTTCTCACTTTGGCTCTGCAACAACCTTAGGTGCTATTTCTATCATTAATTAAGTAAACCATATTGACACTTGTTAAATCTAGCTCTCTATATATGCATTTCTATCATTTGTTCTTGCAGAGATGGAGGTATTACTTACAAGGTCATGAATTTTAAGTTTCTAGATTAAATTAATATGGGTTTCTTCCTCTTTTATGGGCCTACTTCAAAATTTTGTCACTATTTAATATAAATCAGCTCCCTGGGGGGTGGAGAGGGGGTTTCTCTGATGAGCTAGCTGTTCATGAGCAATGTATCTTTGGCCTGGACTTTGCCTTGACAAGGGTTTGAGGCAGGAGAATGGAATCTATGCGTGCAAGTTGGGAATGAGACTTTCCAAGCTTGCTTATGTTGAGCTCAACTAAGATCAATATATGAATCAATGGATTAATGGAATGTATAATTTCTTATGTGTTATCAATAAATAAAAAATTATATTTATGTTTATTTAGTAAATACTTTCATGTTATATATTCAGGATGATTTTATCTCACACATTTGACCTTAATCTAACAACTGCATATTAGCTCAAAATATGTATGGAATGCCATGGGGGATTCTATGCTCCTGCTAATCCATCTGGTGAACTATATGAAGGCAGCTTAAATTCAGTTCAAAATTAATTGATCTGAGCTTAAGCTTCACACAGATCTATATAAGATTGAGCTTGGCCCAATTATAATACAACTCTAGTTATAATACAAATCACTCTAGTAAGGGTCATTTTTAAACTTGTCTTTTCCTCTTCTAAGTCCCTAGTGTAAACGGAAATGCTGAGAAAGGGTAATCACATTTCCTGGGTTCCTGATTAAGAAGGAAGACAGCCAACAATTGTGTTGAGGACATAACACCTAAAATGATAGGAGGAAAAAAAAGATCAAAAAACCTTATGGCAGAATGTTATGTAGAAAACACCACTCTTTGCTCCTCTTTCTATTATATGGGTCAGACGACAAAAAGAAAATGAAGAAGAATATCATATCTTACTAAACAGCCATTTCCGTTTCTTTTCCCATATGCCTTTTATTTATTTGTTTAGCTTGCAGTAATTTGTTTCATATTAATGATTAATATATTTTGTACACCGCCATTACTCCTGCTCTTCATGTTATATGGTTTCAAAGCTCATATAGGCATGCCATAGATTTATATAATCCGATTACTCGAGAAATGTTCTAATGTCATTTCTCACTATTAAATAACTTTGATGTTTTCCTGCCATTATAGGAGTATATTCTTGTCGGGTTTTCCTGTAATTTTCTCTCTCCTCCCTGGTCAAAATTAGGATGTGACAGTTAATTGTCTGTTCCCCATAGTCATCTTGCATCTCTAAATGTTCAATTTTACTTGAGAGCCTTTTCAATTTGCTCATAGCTATTCCCTCTTGTATATTATTTTGATTTGCACAATTCCTTTTACCTTTTCTAGAAGCCTTCTGTACATTCCTTATCATCTATCCCTAAGTTATCACCTTGATCACAAGGGTGGCTTTTTGCAAAGCATGTTTGATGCAGCACTGTCCCGTGAGAGAGGTGGGAGAAAGGAGGAGGAGAGAGAACAGGAGAGGAATGAGGAGGAAGAAGAACAGAGAGGGGAGAAGAGAGAAAAATATATGGAGAGCAAACGTGTTCAATATTCATTAATCTATCAAGAAATGCATAGACCCTATATATAGGGTTACGAAATACAAAAAGATCCTTCCAAATAAACTAATCCCACAAAAGCCATAACACAACAATATGTACATAAACCCAGTCAACATAAAATAAGCTAACATCAACTCAGTCCAGCCATAACGAAAGTGG
Organism: Phoenix roebelenii; assembly: GCA_025769935.1. Classification (NCBI taxonomy): domain Eukaryota; kingdom Viridiplantae; phylum Streptophyta; class Magnoliopsida; order Arecales; family Arecaceae; genus Phoenix; species Phoenix roebelenii. The sequence goes on along the minus strand of JAOXJJ010000679.1, from coordinate 14,429 downwards.
CTGGACCCTCCTGCGACGACCGTAGACCCGCATCACTGGCGGTCTGATACTGGTGTCCGCACCAACTCCCTCCGGGTCAGAAGAAGTCGACCTCGACGAATGCGGAGCAGTGCAGCTCTGGTAATACTCCAAAAGGTCCGGATCAATGCGCT
>JAOXJJ010000678.1:730842-751660 GCA_025769935.1 Phoenix roebelenii | reverse complement strand
TGTGTTTGTATTGGTTATTTCTCTCTTCTGCTCTTCTTGTCAAGTAATCTATTTAACCTGCTTGCATCAGTTTTAATTAATTACTAATTAAGTTTTTAATTTATCAATAATTAATTAAAACCCAATTCACCCCCCTCTTGGGTTGTCTCCTTGGGCAACACATATGATATGCTTTGATCCCTCTCTAAGGTGTATAGTGAAAGTGAATGGATGATGCTAGTAGTAATAGCATGCTAAAATTTAAAACTTTTTCAGAATCAATAGCTGTACCTGTTCGAGTTGCCTACGTACCCCTTCATAAAGGGGATCAAGCCACAAGTAGTTTTTTTAATTTTGAAAATCGCAGCGGAAAAACCAAATTAAACATTTTAATTCTAGCATGCATAAGAAATCAAATTTCAAAGTATCACTATAAGTATTCATGATCAATATCCCGAGATCGTTTAAATGATTATGATAAAATCATTGTATGATTAATTTCAGATCTGAAATGAGATTTTTAAGTTCTAGTCATATTCTTGCAATAATTTGACATGCATTGACTGAAAATCAGAGTGCAATAAGAAAAAGGAATATTTGAGTATCATTCTCATAATGTGCCTTGTGCCTAATGGTTCATTATCTTCCAACTTTTTTGATGTTGTCAAAAAGGGAAAGAAATATCTGAGTATATGCTCATAATGTTTTATGTATTGATTATGTTAAATTGATTAAATCTAAAACATTATCATGAAGTATGTTTTAAATGAACCCAAAGTAACTCATAAAAACAAGAGTTTCAAATAATTTTAACATAAATGAAGTATATCATCGGTTAAGCTGGGTATGTTTAAGCACATTATCTGAGTCCTACATCGGTTATTCGCTGGGTAGATCTTGGGTACTTATACAAGATTAAAGAACCCAAATAATACCTTCCGGCTAACCATTTTGGGTGAGGTCCTGAGTTGTTACACCCTAAGATATCCATAACATGTCTTGAGATAATCTTATCATCGACAGCAGAGTAGGTGAAGTAGTTCTCCGTTGCATCGGAGATATACTCATAGTTGTAGGTAGAACCTGATTTCATCTCGGGAATAGCAGTGAAGAAATGTCCATTCCAATATCCAGTGCTCCAATACTGCCTGGTTCCGTTCCATACTATGAAGTACTGGCTAGAACCACGGGGGTGTGTCCCCGAAGAGAAGATCCCAGGAGCAGGGTAATCAGAACTCTTCCAGGAGGTGAGTTGCTGCCTCTCTCCAGTCACCTTGTTCATTCCAAACTTGCACCCAGGTAACACTGTGTCCGTTGGGTGGTCACAGCTCTGCCAGAAGACTTTGGATGGGTCAGAGTCATCTCTAAGAACAAGGTTTCCAGAGTCCAGGATCACAGCAGTGGTAGAGTTGGAAGCTTTGGAGGTAAGGTTTGTAGACCAGACTTGCTTCTTGAACTGGTTGAGGAGGACCAGATTACCATCATCAGAGATTCTGAGTTCTGATGAGGTTGGGTCAGACATGGGTGCCTCCCTGTTTGCTACCCAAACTGGAGTGAGCTGTGAGACCTTCTTGAACCAGATGCCTATGTAGTAGTTGTGGTTGGATTTGTTACCAGGTTGGAAGAAGCCTAGCACGAAGTTGCCACCTTGAGAGATTATGGTCTGCTTTCCAGAGAGAGTGATTCATAGAGATGGAATTGGCTGCAAAGGCGCGAGGGATGTTGAGAGGGCTAAGGAAGATAAATAGGAAAGTAAAGAGTAGAGGATGGCTCATGGCCGCAATACTATGGAATAAGAGGAAAGATATGAAGAGCTTAGCAGAAGAATAGGAAAACCGGGGTAATATACTACTGAATAACAGGTGAGGCATGGAAGAGCAGAGCAGAGGACAACTTAAATATATGCCAAGGCCATGTTTGACTTGTCTTCCATCGACCTCCCTGTCAATGTGACTCCGCCCTAACGGTCATAGACTTTGAGGGGTCAAGTTGTAAAAAATTTTAAATTGGATAATAAATCTAGATTTTAATTTACCAGGCATTCATGTAATAATCCTGATTTTTAGGATTCATGGGCCGGCTTGAAGTGACCAGGCCCAGCCCGGTAGCGCCCAGCCCGACACTTGGGCTTATAGGTCGGCCTGAATAGGCCAGGCCCAAGACCACCATGCCCAATGGCACAATGTAGCAGTGAGGATAGGAGTCTTCTTCTTCCTCCATTTTCGGGGGAAATCGAAGTTATCCGAGTAATCTATGTTCGACTAGAACCCTAGGATTTCACCTGTTTAACTCTTCCTCCATTGAAAGTTGTCCACGATGAGTCTAAGAATCGTCGCCGATCTCGACGATCCTTCTCCGAGTCTTCTTCTTGATTCGTCGTCGAAAAGAGGTGCCGGACCGAGGTAAGCATCACTCGTCTGTCTCTTCTTCTTTTCCTAGTTTGTTGCCACTGTTCATGGTCTTTTGGGCTGGCGAATCTTCGGAATCTCACCTAAAACAGGGGTACCCTATTTCGGCGACTCTTCCTCCCATGTTTGCCGCCATCGGACTCAGGGCTTGGCCAAGCTTCACCACCTCCTAAGAGCTCTGAGATCACGTGGCTGTCGGTCAGAGAGATAGGCCGTGATCTAGGCCAAGTTACCATGAATCAACCCATATTTTTCTCGATTTTTTTCCTTCTTCCTTGTGTCGACCGACCACCATCATTTTTAAGGCTTCGCCCAAAGGACCGCCCTAGGCTGCCACCACCAAAGCAGGCCGACTTGGCCTCCACCAGCCTAATTCAAAGAAGAAGAGGGAGAGTGGGTTCTCCCCTATTTCGAGGAAGAAGAAGAGAGCTCTCTCCTCTATCCACTCTCTTAATTTCTCTTTCTTCGCATGATTCTATGGACCCAACAGGAGGGTCCTAGATCTTTTCATTATGAACCCCAGTAGACTTCAATCTTGGGCCAGTATCACTGCGACCGTCCATCGCGCTAGCTTTACCCTGACCATTGTTGAGCACCACTGAACTTTATCATCATGAGTCCCTAATGTATTACCTGTACTATTTCTAATTCTTGTTTCATGAGTTGACTGACTTGATTGGCTACAACAAATCGACCCGAATCTTTGGAACCTACTACCTAATTGACCTTGTCCATCATGCACCCAACTGTTGCCATCTACTATTGGACCCATAATTGATATCCCCCGATTTATTATCAATTTCTTGAATGAATATTTTTTGATCAAATGGATTAAGTTATGTTATGCTGACCAATTCAAATAATTAGGCATTGACATCTAGCTAGCCTCGTATATCTTTCTATATGATTCTATTTTTCATAATCAGTCTTAGTTTCGTATGGAGATGCAGACATCCAGGCAGGAAAAAGCCCAACGAGTTCTTATACTCTAATTTCTAAATTGAGATAAAGCCCTAACCATTCATTTTAATTTTCAATTAAAGGGGATTAGAGAATAGGGGTAATATTAAAACTCTTAAATTAGGTAATTACTGAATAATTGATTCATTAATATAGCGAGTGTCTCATGAAGGATAAGTTAGTGTTATATTGATTTTAAATTGACTAGGCATGTTAAGTGTGAACTGGCAGCATTGTAGTTGGGTTGGATTTTGATAGAGGTAAGAATCTCTGTACTGGAATCACCATATATATACATGTTTATTGGTTGTATCGTTGGATTTGCATCGTAAGATTTGTATCGGTTTGACATGTGACGATATGCTTTTACAGGATTTACAGTAGAAATATATTTATGTGGTTATTATACGTTTCAAATGTTGAGAACATGATTATATGAACAAATGAATTTGAGAAAAAATTATTGTATATGTGATAGTTGATTTGACAAGAGTAACAGGCAAATCAGACGGATAAGATATGGTTTAAAGTAACCTTGCTTCCATATGGAAAGCCACCATGTGCTATAATGTGGGTTGGATAGCTACCACGGGCTTACGTATGGTATCAGCTTCGAGCTAGGTCATAAAACCACCACGGGCTTACGCGTGGTATCAGCCTTAAGCTGAGCCATGAAGCCACCATGATTTACGCATGGTATCAGCCTCAAGTTGGACCATGAAGCCACCATGGACTTATTCATGGTATCAGCCTCGAGTTGGGTCATGATCTTGGTTAGTCCAAAGCCGAAAAAAAATGATAAGAAAACTAAAAATCAATTTAATGAGAAACGAATAGCATCCGATATGGTACCAATGTATAATCTGCACTAGTAGAATATTGATGTACCAGCGTATAACCCTCAATGGCAGGGTAGGGTATCGATGTACCAACGCATAAGCCCCACTAACAAGGTGTCATACATAGTCAGGCTATGAAATCTTCTTGAATCAAACTATATTTCCATAATTAAATATAATCCATAATAAAATTGATTTCTTCGATCATGCATCAATTAATATTTCATAATAAAAGATATTCAATAAATAAATACTATACTCCAAGTTTATAAATCATAATTAATATGTCTCAAAACTTAATAATATAAATATTATATAATTTGCTGATAAATCTAGGAAAAAGTTATATTACTCACTTTGCTGGCGCAATCTAGCTAACAGATCCAATCAATTTCAAAAATCCCTCTTAGAGCCTAATATTCAAAAATTATATTTTCATTAAAATTTTAGCATGATTATTCTAAAAATAAAATTTCTAAATTCTAACATGCTTATAAGCCTGACTAAGCGGAAGTGCCCAACACCCCTAATTAAGGCAAAACTCATCTGATCATGCTTAAGCTAGGGTACTTGTGGTTCAATAAAAATCGGAGGTGACCAAATTTAACAATGTCGGTAAGGAGGAAGATGTCGGCGGGATCCTTCACCAGAGCCGAACCAAAAGTCATCGAGAAACATCCTTACCAGGTCCAACAACCTTAGAGAGAGACTAGGGAGACAATGCAAGTAGAGAGAGAAATAAGAGAGAGAAAGGATAGGAAAGAGAGAGAATAAGTTTCTCTTTCTCTAACTAAGGAAAACGAAGGGAGAGCGTGGCTATGGGTGGTGCCTATGGTCAGAGGGCCCATGGCTGACCAACAAGCTGCTGGTGGCCGGCGGCGACGATAGGTGGCCGACAGCGCAAAAGCCCACCTAAACATAGAGTTTCAACCACGTCTTCCAGCCACTGCGGGGGGTTGAGGAAAGACTCTAGAAATAAGCCCAAACGATGGAGACAGCCAGAATCGAAAGAAAAAGGGTCGATTTTCCAAAAATAGAGGAAATAAAATATTCTCCTTTTTTTCCAAAAATAGAGGATTAATGAAAGAATTTTGGCTCTCATCTGGCCTCGAGCAACGTTTGACCGCGACAATAGTGTTGATAATGGTCGACGATTGTGGAAAACATCGAAGAAAAATCCGGTAACTGAATTGGGGCTAGTTCTCCGATGGATTGGACAAGAGGATGGGCGGAGCTCTATATAGAGCTTAGTTACATCTGAAATCCGGTGTGGAGTCAGCATTCTGTCTAATAAATTTGGAAGAAAGGAAATTTTTATTAAGAGTTTTTTTCTCTCACACGTGTGCAGCATATAATTTTTTTTTTTGGCTAAATTTTCTGTCCCGCCAAATAGACGGGGCTCGGTCACCGGGTTTACATCAGTACGAGGGCTGCGGATATTTTTCCATGAGAGTGCTTTTGTTGGATTGTGCGGTGTTGAACGACCATTGCCTAGTTGCTGAAGAGACCCCAGGACGTGGGAATAAATGAGGATAAGGACAAAATCTTCATGACCGCTGGAGACGGTTGCCTGGATACCGAAGAGGGTCAAAGACACGAGGACAAGGGCAAAACCTTGATGAACGTTGGAGACTAAGTCCAAAATCAAGATGATCGATGTGGTTTAAGATACCTATTGGTCATCCACGAGACCATTAATTGGTAGGATGTGATACCATCATACTTATTCATCGTAGAAATATTGGACGCTTTGATCTCAAATCAAGTCGATCTTTTTAGCCTCAAACATAAATCAAAATAAACGATTTTGGCCCCAATCGAAAAAAACAATCGACAAGTATTGGCAAGTATTAATAGTCCTAGCAACCAATAGTTTCGGTAGCCAGCGGTAGCACCACGTATACGTCCGACCATCGCTGTCCACATGGACTGACTTCCGTGCTATAGCTATAGTACCGATCATTTTCTAGATATTAGGGCACACCACATCAATCTAGATAACAATAAAATAGACTTTTCTATATAAAAGGACTGTTTGAAAAGTCTCAAGTGTAATATTCATTCCTTACATACAACTACACTATTGATGTCATTTCGCTAATTGCCACGATTGGTGGATTTTTTTTTGATGTATGGTGCGCCACACATCCCACACACTTCAATTTTTTCTCTAAAAGAATATTTGCTTCCACTTTACTCCCATGGACAAATCCTCCACGTAGGAAAATTAGCCTCATAAAAGTCTCTCTCGTAATAGGATTTCTTTTTTTTTTCTTTTCGAAAACTCTCAGAGTATTTCAAACTGTTAGAATACCAGAAAACCAAAATTCCTCCCACTGAGGACCCCGCGAGAAATTAAACTCCCTGTTTTTTTTTTTTTTAAGCTCCTATGGCCAAGATTCCTGAAAATAAAAAAATCGTTGGTTCTTTGAGGTGTGATCCCACATTTTTTTTTAGAAAAAAAGCATTGTTTTTTTTAATTATTTTTTTCACCAAGACGAGTGGATTATACCAGACGAGTACGGATGCACCCAATAAATTTAAAAAACAAAATTTCTTGGAGTGCCGGAGGCAACTCTCCATCTCCAGCCTACATGGTACTATCCGAGTGACTAGCTACATAAGCAGCCACCCAATCCACGGTCCTATTAGCTTCACGAAAGATATGCTTGGCTTAGAAAGCCCCTCCATTCCTCATCATTTTTCAGATATCTCGAAGTAAAGGGTGAACGCAACCGTTGCCCCTTGGGTTTCTTTGAGACGTGAATACCCATGTTATTTTTTTCTTTTTTTTGAAAACCTCCAGGTGCGTAAAAAGCCAAAAAAAAAAAAGCATGGGTTATGTCTAAGGTTGCAAATGGGTCGGGTCGACCTGCGTAGACCCGATCGACCCGAATTTTTGGACATGTAGGTCCGGGTTGGGTCTAAAAATTGGATCCGAATCATTTTCTGGATCGGATCTGGTTTACCGAACGGATCCGACCCGGCCCGAATGGATCCGAAGAGAGAGAGAGAGAAGAAGGAGAAAAGTTCTAAGGAGAGTAGGAAGGACATCAACCGGCATAGGTTCACAGGATCCAATGGAACCTCGGCCCGTCAGGATTCTCTCTGGATCTATTACACTGTTGATACCTCTGGTCTGGTGTCACAGTAGCTGGTTTTTTTTTTTTATTTTGTTTGTTGGTTTTTGTTTCTTTTAACTTTTGAAGGGAGAAAGTGAGGGAACGCTGTACTAATAGGTCATGTGCTAGTTTTCTGCAATGGAATTATGGAATTCGATTTTGGAAGAAGGTCAGGGAATTTTTTGGCCCTTGTGAGAGGGGAGCTGGGAGACACCAAGTTCCGTCCAATCAGTCATATAGATAAAAAAATAGTGTGATATGAAATTTGGTTGTAGACCGACTTAGTTAGTACGTCATGGGTCATCTGTTCTGACTGGAGGTTAATTGCAAGTCTTTCGAGTCATGGGTCGCCCAGCACCTCATAATTATGATGTGACCAAATTAGATTTGCCCAAATTCTTTTCCAAAAGCACAAAAATGCATTCGATTCGAGCCTGAACCCAACCTAACTCAGACCCAACCCGACCTAATCTTCAACCGGGTCGTATCTAAAATTAAGACTCGAACAAAAAATTGATCGGATTGGGGTTACTCAGGATCCGATCCCGATCCGATCCAATCCGAACTATTTGCACCCCTAGTTATGTCGAGGCCTGAATATCATGTATTATATTTTTTGGAAACCTCCTGCTTACCAAATGATTAGAAGAATATGTGGGACACCTAGTGCCGCTCCATGTTCTTTTTTTATTTAACGGAAAGCTTGTTTATCTATTGAAGAAAAAAAAATCCTTTCTTCCCATCACCGCTCAATTGAGGGGGTAAAAGAACACTTCTTCATTGCCTATTGCCGCTTTGCCGACGGAATTAAAGAAGCCCGTCACGATACCCGCTTTATCCTTCCACCACCTCAAGTAGGAAGCTCTTCTTGGAGGAGATCTCAATTACTTCCCTCCCCATTGGGGTATGACTCGATGGCTTACATATAACCTTCCTCTTAAAACCCTGACAAAGATTAGCACGCCATGAGATTTGGAGTATAGGTCTTTATTTGTCACACCCCGGATCTAACGCTCAGGTCCGAAATGCGACTTAGCTAGATACTTTCTAGAGAGCATAGGTCTAAAGATTATGATATATGCTAGGCCTGAAATATGAGCATAATTCATACAATACCAATAATTAAACTAATCCACTTACATTAATTCTTCAATAGTTCAAATACAAATTTTCTGATATCTATCGGTTTCAGCAAAATACAATAGGAAACTAACTAATGACTAGCTGTACAAACTTCACATTCCACCCATCTGACTCTATGCAATACATATTGATGGCATACCCATAGTAGAAGTTCGAACAAACAAGTGCATAACTTGGAAATTTGATCATACCTTAACTCTTGTCAGCTTAGAATTTTAGATTAAGACTTCCACTTGGTAAAAAATACCTCTAGAACCAGATAAATCAGATCACATTAGTGGAAAAATCTGCTAACCTACAAATGTCAGCCGTGCATGGGAGGGTGCTCAATCATGCACGGAGCATTATTCAAAAAATGTTCAGCATGCCTCCTCTACCACTAGATCACTTGGCATAATGCTAATAGAAGTACCATCCTGTGCATAATTCATCCACCTTGTCCAGGCCAAAGAACTTTAATAGATCGAAACTTTTTTATCATTTCTGCAGAAAAGATTAAAGCATCACCTGAACACCAATAAGATAAATTTCAGTTGGACAAATTATTCATAAACTCTTGAACAGTTATAGTTTTATTAAAAGCAGAAACAACACGAAAATAATTTTATAGATTCGGATCAAGTCGGGTTGGGTCGTAGGATTGAAAACCCAAAATTATCCAAATTTCAAATGGGTCGGGTTGGGTCTGAATTCAGTAAACCCAGATCCGATCTAGAAAATGAAACGGATCTAATTGTAAGATCCGATCCGGCCCCGCCGATTCTCCAAAACGGGTCGGGTGGAGTCATAAGTCAACCCGGCCCATTTGAAGCCTTACTGGTGAGTGCAATAACCATACAAGTTGTTTGCTTGTTGGATGTTTTAAGATCGAACAGCTGATGACGCCTTTTTATTTTTTGGTCGCACTCAAGGAATAGGCAAAGTAGTATTGTTTAAATTTGGAGGAAAGAAATTATAAAGCCAAAATTCTGTTTGAAGAAAAATCTTGTTACTTAATGGCTGGTATTGATTTAGGAAAATTATTGATCCATTGATGAGCACCAAATTGAAAAGAAAGGGACTATCTTACTGAACTCTATAGTAGGTTGAGCCTCCATTTGGCATTGATTCTGCTTTGTAAGGTATACAGGTTTTACCCATTTTATGTAATTTAATTTATTAGTAATGTCCATGGTTCTAGAGCTTCATTGACTAATTCGAATTCATAGATTTGAGGATGACTTTACCCTGAGAAAGACAAGGTACAGTTTAGATTATATTACTTGGTTACATTCGAAAGCCCACAAGCAACTTTAGATTTACAAGAATTTAGAATATCATGACCAATGTATCATTGTTTACATTCTATTTTAACAACTTAGCTGGAGGTTGTAGGCAGATACCATTGCACAATATTTCGAATTTTGCTTCTTACTTCGATAATGTTATGCCCTGAGCCCGAAGCGCGACAGACGCTGCACGCTTGCACGCTTGCACGGCGGACCGTACAGGCATGCAAAGCTGCAGATCATATCAAAGCAATTACAAATTTCTAATTTTTTTAATCAATAATTTACTAAAAGCAAATTTCTAAAGTTTCAAAATAACATATGACAACATAGATCAATTACTCTAACTAGTATGTCTAAAATGCCAATAATTGAAAGGATTCTTCAGAAATCTAACACACTCCCCGAGTCTCGTATGATCATGTATCTGAATTTGAAAAATAGAGAAAACAAGATAATGAGCAATACTAGCCCAGTAAGCAACATAATACCCCAAATGTGGGGTCAAACATGCCAGATATTTAATTAAAACATAAAATAATGACCAAAAATTAAATCACAAATCGAAACTTATTATCAATTTCACAAAAACTCTAATATCAGAATTCCAGCATTAATAGGCTATGGCCACGTAACCTAGTGGCATGGGTCGCACAAAGTGCCCACATCGAGTGAACGAGCGCACAATGGGTGAACGTGCCTATAATGGGTCAACGAGCCCACAACGGATGAATGGGCCCATAACGGATGAATGGCCCATAAATAATGAGCAGGCCCACAACAGTTGAATAAACCAATAATGGGCGAACATAGCCCACAATGGACACGACCCAACAGGGTGAATAAGATGGGTCCACAATGGGCATGACCGAACAGGGCCCAAAATGTTTGAACTGGTCCTAAGTTTGGCCCATAATGGGCATGGCCCAACAGGGCCCAAAATGACTGAACTGGGCCCATATTTAGCCCACTATGGGCACGACCCAAAAAAAGTGAATAGGGCCCAATATGGGCACAGCCCAAAGAGTGGATTGGGGCCAAAATGGGCACGTCCCAACAAAGTGAATAGGGCCCAATATGGGCATAGCCCAAAGAGTGGACAGGGCCCAAAATGGGCATGCCCAACAAAGTGAATAGGATCCAAAATGGGCACGGTCCAACAAGGCCCAAAATGAATGAACTATGCCCAAATTCAAACAGCCCAGATGAATAATCATGGCCCAAAATTGGGGTTCTTAATCCCGTTGAGAACCCAAGGGAGAAGGAGGAAAAGAAGGAAGAGAGGGAGGAGGGAAGAAGGGAGAGGAAGGGGAGGCCGATGGGCTGGCGGTGGCCTGGCCAGTGGCTCGTGGAGGCGCGAATGGCGGCGAGGTGGCTGTAACCTGTGGCACAATGCTGCGGTGGCTCGGCCGTGAAGAAGAAAATCGAGGACACCCTCGGTTTGGATATGGAACAGGAGAAAGAAAAAGCTTGAATCGGTTTAACCAGAAATGGAACAAAGGGAAGGTGGCTCACAGGCACGTTGATGGAGAGGAGGATCTCGACAGAGGGTGGCTCGGTCCGGCAGTCAAGCAGCGGATCTCGTGGCAGTGACAGCGGTAGCTCGAAACAAATCTTGGAATAGAGGATACAGGGCCACGAAGAAAAAAACTTTTGGATGGAGCTCGATCGGGGCGGATTGGCCACAGGAGAAGTAGGAGGAGGGAGGAGATGGAGGAGCGGGAAGAGAGGGAGCTCGATGATGGGTCAATCATAGAGGAGGAGGGGTTTTATAGGTGGGTTTTGGCTTGTTCACCGCCGTGAGAATAGCAGCAGTTGATCGGAATTGGCGGCCATTCAAGCGGCTGCAGGGTGGTTGCGGAACGGTGATGGAAGCCTCTCTTTTGGTATATAGAAAAACTAATTATAATCGGTGTAATGGGTGGTTAGTGATTCAAAGACTACGCAAAACCTAAAAATAAGAGAAAATTATAGGTAGAGCTAGGACTAACTCAGATTAGCACCTAGACTCTTCCAAGACAAAGTTTGAGCAAAGTGCTCCAAGTTTTTTAATTGATCCAAAATATAAATACAAAATACAAGAGGCAAATATTTAAAGAACCCCTAAAGACCCCAACAACTTCCTAAATTAAAGGAAAATTCAAATTTTAAAAACAATTCAAATTTTAAATTCAAATTTTCTAAATTAAAAAAGATAATCCTCCTTAAATCAAGAAGTATACCAAAACCAAACTTTCTAAAATAAAAGACTCCATAAGCAAGTAAACTTTCTAAACCAATTTCCACGTGCACAATCAAGGAATTTCCTTCTAAACCCCACTCCTTAAATATAAGAATGCGCCACCTTAGTCTCTCCTTCTTCTAAGCACGTTCCTTCTTTTCGGCCACCAAGAATTGTGCCTAGTTCCCATCCATGCATGGCAGGCATGCCACCTTGCTTGTCAACCAAACATTGCATGCACTCTTCTCTTCCAACAGAGCCATGCATGCAACCAGTTGTTCCTTGTCTTGCCTTCCTAGCCTCGACACGCCTTGCCTTTCTTGTGGCATTCCTTATGGCTTTCCCTGTGTCTCCATCTATCCTCCCCCCTTCAAGACCGACCTTGTCCTCAAGGTTTAGCTCGGAAAATTGCTCCTTGAGAACTTAGACACTCCCCCATGTAGCATCCTCGGCAGCAAGTCCTCTCTATTGAACCAAGGCTTCGGTTCTAACTTGGCAACCTTTCTTCACTTGCCCATACTCCAATATCTTCTTTGGTTGAACATCAACCCTTCCTTCCTCATCCACCATTGGCAAGTCATTGACAACCATGCTTGGATCTCCAACTTTCCTCCTAAGCCATGAAATATGAAAGACCGGGCGGATGTGAACCCTGGTTGGCAAATATAACTTATAAGCAAGTTGTCCACACTTCTCCAAGATTTGATAAGGACCAAAATATTTATCCCTCAATTTGCTAAGACCTGCCTTTGACAAAGCTTTGTGCTTCCTTGGAAGGTACTTGAGATAGACCCACTCACCTGGTTCAAAAAACTCCATGCTCCTTTTGTCAAAGTGCTTCTTTTTCTAGAGCCCTTGCCAAGTTCTTCTTGAGCTCCTTCAAGACTTCATCTCTTTCTCTAAGTTCCATGTCAACCAAGTCATTAGGTGAGCTCCCCATTTCATAGGCCACAAGTGTAGGGGGCGGCCTTCCATAGAGAGCCTCAAAGGGTGACATCTTGATTGAATGGTGATATGAGGTATTATACCAAAATTTTACCCAAGAGAGATGCTCCTCCCACTTCTTAGGATATTGGTGCAGATAACACCTAAGATATTGCTCAAGAGTCTGGTTAGTTACCTCCTTTTGCCCATCAGTTTGGAGGTGGTAAGTGGAGCTTCTTGCCAACTCCATGCCATGCATCTTGAAGAACTTCCTTTAAACGAATGCACACTTAGACAACTTAATGAAGAATGAGTTGTCTAGTAACACCCGCATCACCTTCTTCAAGTGTCTCAAATGATCACTCCAACTCCTTGAATACACAAGAATGTCATCGAAAAAGACCAAAACATACCTCCTTATGTAGGGCTTGAAGATTTGGTTCATGCATGCTTGAAAGGTTGATGGGACATTGCAATGTCCAAATGGCATGACCAAGTACTCGAAGTGACCATTATGAGTACGAAAGGCGGTCTTGTGGATGTCCTCCTCGTGTACCCTTATTTGGTGATAGCCAGCTCTAAGATTTAGCTTGGAGAAAAACATAGATCTTCCAAGCTCATCCAACATGTCATCAATCGTTGGGATAGAAAATCGGTCTTTGATGGTAGCCTCATTTAAGGCCCTATAATCTGTGCAAAAGTACCATATGCTATCCTTCTTCTTCAGAAGTAGGATCGAACTAGAAAATAGGCTAGTGCTTAGCTGAATTAGCCCACGAGCCAACATCTCATTTACTTGCTTCTTAATCTCCGTCTTTTAAAAGTATGCATACCGGTATGGGGCTACATTCACCAGTTTGGCTTCCTCCTTTAATGGAATTCGATGATCAAACTCCCTCAAAGGTAGCAAAGTCTTAGATTCCTCCATTACCTTAGAATATCTTATCAACACCTCTCTCAAATCCCTCGGTATATCAGCCACCAACTCCACACACGTAGCTCCACTCTCAACTCCTTCACCCTCACTCAAAGCCCTCAGTTGAGAGGCAATGGTAATAGCAAAGCATTTTTCCCCATGCCTCATGATCTTCTCCATATCATTTAGCCCGATGGCTGTACCTCCATCTCTACCATCCATTCTCAAAGTAACCCATTTTCTGCCCAACATAAACTTCATTATCATTTTTTTGTAATCCGACACCACTTTTTCTAGCTTCTCTAACTATTGCACACCCAACACTACATCCAACGCCATAATCGGCAAGGAGTACAAATCCGCCACAACCTCAATCGCTTGCATCCTCAAACTCACTCCCTTATACATCTCTTTAAATGCCAACCTATCTCCACTAGCCACCTTGACCTCTAAAGGGTCAATACTAGTCAAGGGTAACTTCAAACATCTGGCAACCTTAGAGTTAATGAAGTTCAAAGAAGAACCATTATCAATAAGAACCGTTATCTCCATCTTGCCAATGTGAGCTTGTGTCCTCATTGTTCTTGGTCCCACAACCCCGGCCAAGGCATGTATGGAGATATGAGGCTCACCATGCTCGGCCTCATCATGCTCCTCCTCCTCACAAGCTTTATTGTGGCCCTCCTCCTTTAGGCTTTCCTCCTCCTCTAGGACCGACTCAATGAGATAAACATACTTCACCTTGCACTTACGCCCCGGTGTGAACCTCCCATTGCAATTGAAGCAATGTCCCTTCTCTCTTCTTTGTTGCATCTCCTCCCATGTCAACTTATTTATCCCCTCGATTGGTGGCTTGCCTCCACCAGTTGTACCTCCAGTAGGACCTCCCGAAGAGAAGCCATTGCTAAAACCCTTATTGGCCCCAAATTTTGAAGCAATACAGGATGTTTTCTTCACCCCAAATTGGCTGCTCCTCAAGTCTTGAAGTTGATCATCCTTCATCCTTGCAATCTCCAAGGCTTGCTTTAGTGTCTTTGGCTTCTTAAGCTTCACCTCAGCAGCCAATTCTCTCTTCAAACTGCCCACAAAAGACCCAATAATAGCCTTCTCCGACTAGCTATGCACCCTAGTAGATAGGTGTTCGAATTTCTTTTGATAGTCCCTCAAGAAACCTGATTGCTTGACCTTCGAAAGAAACTCATGGTAATCAACATAATCGGTCAAACCGAATCTCCTCATGAGCTCTTTGACAAACTTCTTCCATCTCAACTCCTTCTTTTGAGCTCTATAGGTCATCCTCATCCATTGCCACCATTGATTAGCCTCCCCCTTCTAGGAAGTAAGTTCCATAGGACACCTTTGCCTGACCTTCTATGGGATTGCGCTCAAAGTATTGCTCGGCCCTACTCTCCCATGTGCTTGGGTCATCTCCATTGAACTTAGAAAAGTCCATCTTAGGCTTACCAGCCCCTCCTCTTGGCCTTCTTTCCCATCCTCCTCTTCTCTCTCTTCGGTCTTCTTCCTCCTCTTCACTCTCTTCAGTTGAATCATCCTCTTGGCTTGAAGATGCATCACTAGAAGAACTCGAATCCTCCATCCTCTCAAGGCATCGACTCCCTCTAGAACCAACAGAACTTCTAGAGCTTTGGTCCCCTTCAGCCCTTCTTCTATTCCCCCTTGGTTATCCACGTCTTGGCCCTCTTCCGCCTTGTTGATTCATAGTCATAGCAAGTTGATGCAACACTTCTTCTAACTGGCCAAATCTCTCATTGGCAGCGGTGTTTTGAGCCTCTAAGGTTGCTTCCAAAACCTCAATCCGCTTCTTATGAATTGGTTTTCTTTCGGTCATGATCTCTTCTCCTTCTCGGCTCAATGGCTTCCTCTTCCTCGGGTTGGATGCCTCTCAACAAAAGCACCAATGATGGAAGCCCCTCTTTTGGTATATAGAAAAACTAAGTCTAATTGGTGTGTTGGGTGGTTGGTAATTCAAGGACTACCTCAAAGCAGCACCTAAAATTAAGAGAAAATGATAGGCAGAGCTAGGACTAACTCGGGTTAGCACCTAGACTCTTTCAAGACAAAGTTTGAGCAAAGTGCTCCAAATTTTTTTATTGATCGAAAACATGAGTACAAAATACTAGAGGCAAATATTTAAAGGGTCTCCTAAAGATCTCAACAACTTCCTAATTTAACGGACAATTCAAATTTCAAAGATAATTCAAATTTCAAAAATAATTCAAATTTCCTAAATTAAAGAAGGTAATCCTTCTTAAGTCAAGGAGTATACCAAAACCAAACTTCCTAAAATAAAAGACTTTATAAGCAAGTAAACTTTCTAAACCAATTCCCACGCGCACAATCAAGGAATTTTCTTCTAAAGCCCCACTCCTAAAATATAGGAATGTGCCTCCTTAGTCTCTCCTTCTTCTAAGCACTTTTCTTCTTTTTGGCCACCAAGAATTGCGCCTAGCTCCCATCCATGCATGCCCTGCATGCCACCTTGCTTTTCAACCGAACCTTGCATGCACTCTTTTCTTCCAACTGAGCTATGCATGCAACCAATTGCTCCTTGCCTTGCCTTTCCAGCCTCGGCTCGCCTTGCCCTTCTTGTGGCATTCCTTATGGCCTTCCTTATGTCTCCATCAAACGGCCGTGGGGCTACCGCAGAACGGCCGTGGCGCCGCTGTTCCCGCCGCGCCCGAAGAAGACGGAGCACGGGATTGTGATCGTGATCCCCTGTTTCGCTTCTTCTATTGGGCCAAGGGCTGGAGTCAGCTGGCCTTGCCGACTTCAACCGGTTAAGGCCTTATTCTCACATATATACTTCCCTTTCCATTTGCTAGGTACTAGTATCTTCCATGGCAAGAGTAGGTTCGAGACGACACTGAGAATTTGGTTTTCCGACATAAAATTCCAAATATAATCGTCCATATATGAAATGGCCATGAAAATTGGAGAGCTGCATTATTTTGTTTGGTGAGATTCCAAGTTGGTTTCCAAATTATTAGGTGTCCTTTTCTTCCTCCGGATGGTCCAGAGAGGTCTATGTAAAGAGGCTTATCCATGAACTGGACACCAAACCTGTCATGAAGAGAGACACGTAGAAGCAGGTGAGAACAATCCATAACTTTTCCCATTACGACAAGATGACACCACAGACTTTTCCCATTGTTAATAATTTTATCCTACTCATGTTCACATCTAATTGGTGTTTAGGTGATACTTTGATCTGTTGTGAGGAAATGGTATAATGTTTTGATCGATATAATTCTTTGTTCTATAAAAATGGATGAATTATAAATAGGATGGAGCTTCTATCCTGTAGAATTATGAAAAGAAAAGTGAATACTCTAGGCCAAATGTAATCCTCTTGGACGGAGCTCCTGTCTTATAGTATTATCATATCTTCCAGCATTCTAGAGGTTGATAAGTTCCTAATCCTCTAATTGGATCTAACTAAGTGGATCAAACCTAAAAGCTCAAATAGCCTTGGATTGTGCATTTCTTTCTCTCTCTAAGCAAGCCCATGTTCTGACTAGATCTAGACCATTCCTTTGATGGTCAATATGAAACATTCGGACCAAGCCTAAGACCAGGATCAGACTAAATCTAGACCTAAGCTGAGATTCTCTTTCCTCTTTTTTCTCCCTCTAGGCAAGCTCGTGGATCCTAGTGTAAACCCTATCCTTCTTGTAGCTCAGATCTAAGTCGACCCAGTTTGAAAACTCCAAACCGCTCCGGTACTCGGACGGTTGACTAGCCATTACTTTAGCTCCATCTAGATTTGGCCACTTTCGATCTTCACCTCTGACCCATTGAATCCTCCTTGCTTGGACCGAACTGATCTAGAAGCATGAGACCGTAGTATTTAATTTTGACTTCTAAAATTATATTAAAATTAATAATATTTTAATGATATTAAACAAGTGTATCTGACATGTTTGCATGAAGTAGGATTTAAATCAAAAAGAGGTAAATAACTTAATGCTTCAAATTATTTAGTAAAATAATTATTAGTTGATTAAATTATGAGATATATTTTATACTTAGTAAAATGGGTCAGGCATGTTAAATATTATTTGAAAATTATGTTTATACTATGAAGTCTGTAAAATATTAACTGGACAAATTATGAAAAATTTATTTTGTATACATGTATGTATTCTTAGCATTGCTATGTTCTGTTCTGGCCCCGCCAGTGGAGATTATTCGTTGGCCCTGACGACTTGTATATGTGAGAAACTAATTTCGATACGGCGTCACCGGTAATTAGAATAGTGGATTTGGACACTATTGCCACCGGTGATTAATAATAGTAGATTTGGACACCGTTGCCACCGATGGTTAATAATAGTAGATTTGGCACTTTGTACAAACCATGCCACTAGGTTACGTGGCCTAAGCCAATTTATGTTGAGACTTCAGTATCAAAGTTTTTATGAAAATACTTAATAAATTTCAAAAGAAAAAATATGCTTATTTGTGATTTAATTTTTAGTCATTATTTTATGTTTCGATTAATCATCTAATATGCTTTGACCTGACTCTAGAGTATTGTATTGCTTACTGGGATAGTAGAGCTCATTATCTTATTTTTTCTATTTTTCAGATCCAGACACATGATCACACGGGCTTAGAGAGTGCACTAGATTTTGAAGATTTTATTCGATTATTGGTATTTTAGTTAGACTAGTTAGAGTAATTGATTTATGTTGTCATATATTATTTTGAAATTTTAGAAGATTGCTTTGAGACAAATTATTGATTAAAGAAAAAGAAAATTCAGAAATTTGTCATTCTTTTGATATGATCTGCAGCATTGTATGCTTGTACGGTCTGCCGTGTTGGCGTGCGGCGTCTGTCGCACTCCGAGCTTGGGGCGTGACAAACTATTCAAGAGTTTATGAATAATTTGTCCAACTCAAATTTATCTAATTGGTGTTCAGGTGATACTTCAATCTTTTCCGCGGAAATGATGTAATGTTTCGATCTATTAAAGTTCTTTGGCCTGGAAAAGGTGGATGAATTATGCACAGGATGGTACTTCCATTGGTATTATGCCAAGTGATCTAGTGGTAGAGGAGGCATGCTGAACATTTTTTGAATAATGCTCCCTGCATGATTGAGCACCTCCCATGCACAGTTGACATTTGTATGTTAGCAGATTTTACCACTTTTATGTGATCTGATTTATCTGCTTCTAGAGGTATTTTTTATGATTGAGCTTCCTCCCATGCATGGCTGACATTTGGGCAACTTATATTGTGGAATGGGCATGTTGAATGGCCTTAAATCTCACTTAGTGTTAATTATATCTATATGACCGTAGTGTTACGATCATTATAATTCTTTCTATAAAAGTGGATGAATTATACATAGGATGGAGATTCTGTCTTGCAGAATCATGAAAAGAAAAGCGAATACTTTAGGCCAAATGTCATCCTCTAGAATGGAGCTCCTATCTTATAGTATTATCATATCTTCCAGCATTCTAGAGGTTTATAAGTTCCTATCCATAAATTTGAAGATGACTTTATCCCGTGTTGGTTTTAGTCTAAAAATGGAGTCAAGGTACAGTCATAGATTCCAAGTCAAATTCGTTTACTTGCTTGTTCTTAAACCTCTGCTGCGACAACACGATCAATATATAAGTTTTACACTGTCCAAGTTTCACTCCATAAATATAATTTAATTTATCTGTACTGTCTAGGAATCTAGAGGTTTTTCAGTTTCTACTTCACAGATTTGAGGATGAGTTTACCCAGTCGAAGTCCACGAGTAGTCTAAAATTTTAAGCTGCAAGAATCAACGTATATTCAAAAATTCTAAGTTTAGACATGGTCTAGTCAAAAAGTTTTGGGCTTACAAGAGGCTAAAGTTCCAAGGTTTAGTTGTGGTCAAAAGTTCTAAGCTAATAAAACAATAGGTAAATAAGATTTGTGGATTAAATTAGATAGCCTACAAGCCATAATAGATTTACTGGAATTAAAAATATTATGTAACATTTGACGAATTTTTGGGCAATCTTCCAAATGAACTTACACAAGAACTCAGAATCAAATGGTGTTATCGTCCATGTACCAGTATTTTTGTAGAAGAGCTCGAAACATATAAAAATTTAAACACTTGACGAACGATGCATATTCATGCAACCCTACTATTTTCTTACTTACATTAAGAAGAACTTTGCTTGAGTGCGTATTCTTTATTAAATTTTACAACACTATAGGCATTCATTCTTTGAGACAAAATAGAAACTTCATTCAACTGAGATAAAACTTGAGAATCATATATAAGCTTGTCTTTGGAGTATAACTTTTCCTAATCTAGTCTTCTCTTCAAAAAGAGATCCTTTTATTTTTATCATTAGCACAGAATTGTAGCACATTGAAGTCCTATGTCAGAGAAACCAAAACTAGCATGCACCTTGAACCTCTTATACATGGATGTTGACTAACAAAATACAGACTCATTCAAACTCAAACATGGGAAAATGAAATATCTCCAATTTCTTATCCCTTAGAATGCTGAACACGTTAGTTTCGGTTGACGTTAATTTGGGAACTTTGACCTGAAGACAAGTGCGAGTAGAAGACCAGGCTCTCCGAGTTCTCCGCAAGAACATGAAGTGACCATGGAACAGGAGGCATGTTAACTTCGATGGCACACTCTAGAATTTGAACAACTTGCCCCATTGATGGCCGGTGAAACTCGTCATCCTGAATGCACCAACAAGCAACCTTGCAGACTCGATCAAGCTCTTCCAAGTCAGCATTACCATTCAGCTTGTGATCCAGCAAGCTAAGAACATCTCCTTCTGTAACTTTATTAACAGCTAACACTGGGAAAAAGGCTTTCTTTCCTTCTTCTGATTGCTCTGCATTTCTCCTGCCCGATATGATCTCTAAAAGCATCATCCCGTAGCTATAAACATCAGCTTTGGAAGTGATAGGCAACCCGTAGATCCATTCTGGTGCAAGATAGCCTCTGGTTCCCCTCATTGTCGTCAGAACTCTACTAAAGTCGCGGCCAACAAGC
>JAOXJJ010000678.1:715630-727097 GCA_025769935.1 Phoenix roebelenii | reverse complement strand
TTAATTTTGACTTATAAAATTATGTTAAAATTAATAATATTTTAATGATATTAAATAGGTGTATCTGATATGTTTGCGTGAAGTAGGATATAAAGCGAAAAGAAGTAAGTAACTTAGCGCTTCAAAGTGTATTTTCTAAATTATTTAGTAAAATAATTATTAGTTGATTAAATTATGAGACATGTTTTGTACTTAGTAAAATGGGTCAGACATATTGAATACCATTTGAAAATTATGCTTTATGCAATGAAGTCTGCAAAATGTGACTGGGCAAATTATGAAAAATTTATTTTGTATACATGTATGTATTCTCAGCATGGCTATAATCTATTCTGGCTCCGCTAATGAAAATTATTCGTTGGCCCTGTCGACTTGTATCTGTGAGAAACTAGTTTCGACACCGCGCCACCGGTGATTAGAATAGTGGATTTGGACGTCTTTGTCACCGATGATTAATAATAGTAGATTTAGACACTGTTGCCGCCGATGGTTAATAATAGTAGATTTGGCACTTTGTGCAACCCATGCCACTAGGTTACGTGGCCTTAGCCGATTTATGTTGAGACTTCGGTATTAGAGTTTTTATGAAAAAACTTAATAAATTTCAAAAAAAATATACTTATTTGTGATTTAATTTTCAATTATTATTTTGTATTTTGATTAATCATATGATATGCTTTGACCCCTCTCTAAGGTGTATAGTGAAAGTGAATCGATGATGCTAGTAGTAATAGCATGCTAAAATTTAAAACTTTTTCAGAATCAATAACTGTACCTATTCGTGTTGCCTAGGTACCCCTTCATAAAGGGGATCAAGCTACACGTAGTTCTTTTAATTTTGAAAATCGCAGCGAAAAAACCAAATTAAATATTTTAATTATAGCATGCATAAGAAATCAAATTTCAAAGTATCACTATAAGTATTCATGATCAATATCCCGAGATCGTTTAAATGATTATGATAAAATCATTGCATGATTAATTTCAGATCTGAAATAAGATTTTTAAGTTCTAAACTCAATTAATCTAACACCCAACTAATTTTCGAATGCCCATCGAATAGGCTCTGAAGATTACTTTGTGAAGAGCCCCAAAAGAGGTTTAACCCTCGGAGATTGGAACCTATAAGAGATACAACTTCAGATCTAGATTCATACCTTTATAAAATCTAAAAGTAATGGTTCTGATGCTTGAGCTTCATCGCCACACACTTGTCTGGCCTCTATGAGTGATCCACGCGAAGCTCCTGGAGTGATCCAATCCTACGGAAGTGCTAGCTTGCGCAGGATCATCCTTTGCTGAACTTTGATCTTTCCAAAACTATCAACTTTTGATTCGCCTTCTTGGAAGAACTTGGAGGAATGGTTTATAGGGATTGAAGAGGACTTGGATCTAATCTAGAAGCTCTTATTAGGGTTCCCTATCAGCTATGGCGAGATGGACTTAGAGGAAATGGAATGGGCGAGATGAAGGCTGAATTTCATTCAATGATTTCATCCATATCGGCGACTTGGAACTCTTCCTTTTTATAGGCACGCCATCTGATCATTTGAATTCGAAATTCAAATGAAATCTGGTATCTTGTTGGCGCATAAAGGGGATGGTTGCAACAAGATAGATCTTATCTTTGTTTGAATTCAAAATTCAAACAATAGTTAGTTCATGCGGGTGAGATAGGATCGAAATGGATGGTGATGATCTTCCATCATCATCTAGCTATTTTCCCACATGTTCCACGATCCAAATCCCATCAAATTTCATAAAAACAATTTCACTTTTGGATCGAATCTCGCAAGTTCAGCCCATCCGCGAGCTCTAGAATTCCCGAAAGGAGTTGACCTTCCAGATCTCGAGTCGACTCCAAGTCGCCTCGAGTCGACTCCTTCCCTTTCGAGTCGACTCCAAAGTTGACCGGAATCGACCCCAGCTGAGACAACATAGAACTTCTTCCCTTGAAATGCCTTGCGAGTCGACCCCTTCAAAGCTCGAGTCAACCCCAACTTGCTTCGAGTCGACCCTAAGGAAACTCGAGTCGACTCCACCTGGGAAAACAGAAGAGATCGTCCTTTGGATTCTCTGAGAGAGTCGACTCCAGCCCATCTCGAGTCAACTCCTCTTTAGTTCGAATCGACCCTAATCAGGTGAAAAAACTAATTTAACCCAAAATTGAATCCAATTCAATTTGGCTCATCCTTAGTCCATTTACTCAATCAAATTGAGTTTGTTAGTAATCCAATTACTAATTAATCCTCCAATAATTACTTTAATTATTTTATAGGATAATTTATCAATCGAATTGACCAAATTATCCCTAAATGATTCTCAATCATCCATCAGCTATCTTGATCAATCAGAAAACTTCTATGCTTGTGACCTCATAGGTTCGAATCTAAGCCGGTAGTACGAAATATTCTGGAACCCTGGACTATGGTTACTGTATAATTCATCTCTTTGATTCCTAATGCTAGGATAACCTCAGAGCTCTGTCAACTCTCTAATCAGTACATCCACTATGTGATCAACTTTTTGAAATCTTGTGACTCATCACAAGGATTATCCTGGCCAAGGTTTTGCTAAATTGAACACAAAGCATTATCTCCTATTTTTAGAAGAAGTCAATTCCATCTTTACTCACGCACCGATTTCATAAGTACTTGACTGCACCTAGTAACCTTCCATCCTAGAATTAGAAATTCTGCTAGTCTAGTATCAAAGTACAGTAAGTTGCTTGCTAATCACTGTGGTGATCTCAGGTTTGAGGGATACTTATACCTATATCCACTCGGAACATCTCTTGATATTAGTGTTCCGGAATTGGTCACGTTCAGTGAAATATACTCCTACACTTCATCTGTGTGATATATCAGTGTCTCCACACTCCTTGGTTAAGAGGATAACCAATGTATATGTCTCACAATGACCTAATCTCGATAATGTTGTCATCCTATTAACAGCGTATCATTTGGTCCCGAACAGGTTTAAGGACTTGAAGATAAATCCTCCTTTATCATAAAATAAGTTCTAAGAACTTCATCACATAAGAGTTTATTTGAAGATGTACAATGAAATGATGAATAACACCAAATAACACTTTATTAATTTATCAATTCATTTTACAAAATTCAATCATCAATACGCTGATGATTGACATTTAAGATACAATTCCCAACAACTTCCACTTAGCCTAAAGCCAATCGGCATAATATCTAATATTCATCTTCGACTTGTATTCGTTGAACTCTTTGATGCTGAGAACTTTGCTAAATGGGTCAGCCAGATTTTCTTCTATATCAATCTCTTGTAGATCAATATCACCTTGTTCTATAATTTCTCGAACCAGATGATAGCGTCGTAGAATATGCTTGATCCGCTGATGTGCTTTAGGTTCCTTTGCCTAAGCTATGGCTCCAGTGTTATCACAAAATATAGGAACTGGATTATCAATGGAGGGTGCCACTCCAAGCTTGGTGATGAACTTGTGCAACCATATGACTTTCTTGGCTGCATCAGATGCTGCGATGTATTTTGCTTCGCATATAGAATCCACCACTGTGTGCTGCTTGAAACTCTTCCAGCAGATAGCACCACCCTTAAGAGTAAAGATATAACCCGACACACTCTTGCTATCATCTCGATCTAACTGAAAACTGGAATCAGTATATCCTTCAAGTTTCAACTCAGAATCACCGTAGACAAGCTATTGGTCCTTAGTATTTTTCAAATACTTAAGGATGGTTTTTACAACCTTCCAGTAGTTGCTACCTGGATTAGACTGGTATCTACTCACTACTCCTAGTGAGTATGCCACGTCTGGTCTAGTACATGTCATAGCGTACATTATAGATCATACTGCAGAAGCATATGAAATTCTATCCATACTCTCTCTTTCTTGAGGAGTTGTCGGACAATCCTTCTTGGAGAGGTTAATTCCATGGCCCATCGGAAGATAGCCTTTCTTGAAATTAATCACGCTGATCCTCTTCAGCATAGCATCAATGTACGTAGATTGGGATAAACCAAGCAATCTTTTAGATCTATCTTTATCGATCTTCATCCCCAAGATATAAGATGCTTCACGCAAATCGTTCATAGCAAATTGAGATAATAACCATATCACTATTCCTTGTAATACAGAGGCATCATTCCCAATTAATAGAATGTCATCCACATACAAAACTAGAAATATAATTACTGAACTATTGACCCATTTATAAATGCAGGATTCTTCTTCATTCTTAATGAAGCCATATATTCTGATTATCTTATCAAAACGTATATTCCAACTCCGTGAAGCTTACTTTAATCCATAAATGGATTTTTGAAGCTTGCACACTTTGGACTCATCTACAAATGTAAAATCTTCAAGTTGTATTATATATACTTCCACTTCTAAATCTTCATTTAGAAAGACGGTTTTAACATCCATCTGCTAGATCTCATAATCTAAGTGTGCTGCTATCGCAAGCATAATCCGAATGACTTGAGCATTGCCACAGGAGAAAACGTCTTGTCATAGTCAATATCATAATGCTAACGATATCATTTGGCAACTAGACGGACTTTATAGGTCTCCATTTTTTCGTCTACACCCCATTTCCTTTTGAAAATTCACTTACACCCTATGGATTTATTCCCTTCGGGTGGGTCAACTAATGTCCATACATTATTGACCTTCATGGATTCCATTTCGGATTAGAGTCATGCCTCTGCATAGCATCCATATAGGTGATTGGATCCTCATCGTTTTCATCAAGTTCAAAAGGATCCTCATCCCGAACCAAGAAATCGTAGTATCTGTCCGGCTGACGTGGTACTCTATCTGATCGCCTTAATGGTGCATCTAAGATGGGTTCGGGATCTGATCTAATCAAATCTGACTCAATAGGTTCAGTGGATGGTGTTGAGTCTTCTACATGGTGAACTTCTCTAAGTTCTACATTAGAGCTTCTACTCCCTTCTCCAAGGAATTCTTTTTCTAAGAATACAGCTCTATTGCTTACGAACAACTTTTGTTCTTCAGCATGGTAAAAATAATATCCTTTAGTTTCTTTAGGGTAACCGACAAAAAAATATTTATCAAACTTGGCTTCAAGTTTGTCTGCTTTCAAATGTTTCACATAAGCCGGACACCTCCAAACCCTTTGGTGAGAAAGTACCGATTTCCGTCCCATCCACATCTCATATGGTGTTTTATTCATAAATTTACTTGAAACCTTATTAAGTATATAACAAGCTGGCTCAAGTGCATATTCCCAAAGGATATGGGCATATCAGCAAACCCTATCATAGATCGAACCATGTCTAACAGTGTTCAATTTCTCCTTTCTAATACACCATTATATTGAGGTGTACCAGGAGAAGTCCATTGGGAGAGAATCTCATTTTCTCCTAGATATGCCAAAAACTCACTAGAGAGGTATTCACCTCCTCGATTTGATCGAAAAGTTTTAATACTTTTTTATTTTTATTTTTCTACTTCATTACGATATAATTTAAATATTTCAAATGATTCAGATTTATGTCTCATTAAATAGACATAACCATACCTAAAAAGGTCGTCTGTAAACATAATAAAATATAAAACCCACCTCTAGCATTTATGCTCATTGGCCCACATACATCAGAATGTACAAGGGTCAATAAGTCACTGGCTCATTTACCTTTTTCGGTAAAAGATGATTTGGTCATCTTACCAGGAAGACATGACTCGCAGGTTGTCAATGATTCACAATCATTAACATTAAAGATTCCCACTTTACTTAACATGTTCATCTTGTTCTTATTAATATGATCTAGCCTATAATGCCAAAGGTAGATATCCGTGATATTATCTATTCTAGGGCTCTTACTTGACTTGTACATTATATTAACAGGCTGTAACAATATATAAATTTCATTGCTCAAATGTCCATGCATTATAGTAACACCATTCATAATGATATCACAATAATCTCTTTTGATTGAAATCTCATAACCATTTATGGCCAAAAGGCCTACAGAAATTATGTTCAACAAAAAACTTGGACAAAAGTGACAGTCACTTAAGACAATTTCTTGAGAATTTAATACAAGTTTCAGACTTCCTAAAGCTATAACTAAAACTATTCTTCCATCTCTAATGTTCAGAAATCTTTCGCTTTCTCCAAATCTCTCTCTGACTTTTAGTCTCTGCAATGAATTGCAAATGTTAAAAGGACTATCGGTATCTAATACCCAAGTCAAATTATTACAAATGGAAAAATTACAAGGCGTTATCATATAAGTACCTTGACTTGCAATAGATTGCACATTTCTCCTAGGCCTGTTTGGATCAAGTGTGGCAATGTATTGAGGACAATTCCTCTTCCAATGCCCCCGCTTCTTGCAGAAGAAGCACTCTGCCTTACTTTGATCAGCCTTCTTCTTCTTAGTCTGACTCTGCTCAGCATAATGCACCTTTTTCTTTTGATTCTTATTTTTCTTCTTCCCTTTCTTAAAGGGACCACGACCCTTGGATGAACCTCTCACTAAATTCACCGACTCTTTTAGGAGTTAGTGATCCTTCTCAAAAGTTTGTAGTAAACCCAACAATTGGTGATAATTTACTACCGGTTTTATCATACAAAAGTTGCTGAGAAATGGACGGTACGAACAAGGAAGAGAGTTCATTATAGCATTTTTCTCCAATTGATCATGAAGGAAAAAACCGAGAGTGCTCAGGCGCTCGATCAACTCAATCATGTACAATACATGATTGGTCAGCGATGCCCCATCCTTCATTCGTGCGCTGGAAATAGCACAACTAGTCTTGTGCCTTTCAACGTCGTCGGAAGTGCCAAAAGATTCGTTCAACACTTGAACGATCTCTTCAGGCTGGGCATTCTCAAACCTATGACTGATCTCGTCGTTCATTGCAGCGGACAGTGACACGATCACTGAGCCACTTCTGATAAGTATCTCTGACTGTACCCCGTGCATTAGTAGCGGGCTGCTCAGGTGATGAATCTGTTATCACATAAAGAATTCGTTCATGCTCTAACACTATCTTAAGTTTTCTAAGCCAGATATTAAAATTGGGTCCAGTCAACTTGTCATTATCCAACAATAAATGAAGTAACAAACTAGTGGCCATTTCTGCATAAAAAGAAAATCGGCTATCAGTATATGAATTGACAATATTCTAGAGACTTGGACTTTAGTCTAAAGGTCCTCCCACTATTTTATACAAATTTGTAGCCTCTACCTCAAATTCGAAGAATTATAGTTAATTCTTTAGTGAGCACTAGAACCCAATATATCGTATATGGGCCCGAGTGTGGCTCGGCTAACCCATATGCACCTATTGGTAGGTTCTAAACTAATTATTTCACCAAACAACTTCTAATGATGATTTTGCCCCAGCCTTTCCGACAGGCGTGTGGCGCCTCCACCGAAAATCTGGTTAGGTCCAACCATTAACATGATAGGGTTCCGTGTAATCTACTAATAGATGATCAAGCCCGAGTGTAGCTCGACCCACCTGATCAACTATTGAAGGTACACTCGACTCATCATATATTGAATGATAATTCCAATGGTCAAATAATCACCAGGCGTGTGGCGCCTCCAATGATTATCTAACCATTGGACCCATTTTCACCCAACTTAATGGGAGGCTATGACCTAGTTATTTCCATACCTATTTTATTTTAAAAACCTAATAATTTTAGAGGATTTGATTTAATTGAGAATAGATGAGAAGAACCAGCTAATCTAGATCCTCCCACAGACTTCATTAAGTCAGATTAACAAGAACTAGATTCAATCCGGTTAAGAAGACACCTAAATCAGTCATACTATTTTTTCTTAAAGGCATGGGTCAACTCGAATCATTAAATGATCCAATCAAAATGTGATTGATCATGTCAACCAGATAAGTAAAATCGGTGGAAGGGATATGTCATTAACTCGACAAAGACGAATTAGTGCGAGTAGCTTCCAATTAAAAATCACTGGTCAAGCTGCCAAACTTACCTTAGATATCGACTGGTTAATCAATTTTGATTTGATTACTTAAATAACTCGGGCTTTACCTCTGAGCTTCTATTAAGTTTCATCTTGATCTAATCAAAAATATGGATTTGATCAATCTACAACTATTGCAAATTGAACTAGAATTACCTTAACCTAATCTAGTTACTACTTAATTAGATTTGATCAATTAATTCTATTAGTCCATGAATGATTCTATCCTTAGGTCTAACCCAATCTTAAGAACTTGATTCAAGCTAACCCAAATCCCCAAAGGCTTATGCAATTGTCATTTAATTATGTTACAATTCTAGATCTAGATTTTCATATCACTTAATTATTAATTAAGTGTAAGCTTATGAAAGTTTAGATCTTTGCATAATCCTTTTAATTACACCTTAATTATAAACATTCAGTTCTTAAAATATTTTTCAGATCTGAGTTTGATAATTAATCATGTGTAATTCACCTTTTAATTCATGTTTAAATCATTACGATTTATGTTCATACATCATATATATAAACTGTTATGAATTAATTCAAACATCATACAACTTTTGCATTTTTTTCATTAACATTGCATCACATGCCTTCAGATTTCAGATCTAGTTAATCATGCATAATCTGTAATTAAATCAATCATAAAAATACTTTAGATCTAATCTAAATATGTTTATGATTTTTAGATTTAATTGCAATGATTAAAACATAAAAGATTAAACAAACAATTAAAGAAAAAGAAAATTCATAAATTTATCAGTGTTTTGATATGATCTGCAGCCTTGTATGCCTATACGGTTCGTCGTGCCGGCGTGCGGCGTCTGTCGCGCTCTGGGCTCAGGGTATGACAAACTATTCAAGAGTTTATGAATAATTTGTCCAACTCAAATTTATCTAATTGGTGTTTAGGTGATGCTTTAATCGTTTCTGCGGAAATGATGTAACGTTTCGGTCTATTAAAGTTCTTTGGCCTGGAAAAAGTGGATGAATTATGCACAGGATGGTACTTCTGTTAGTATTATGCCAAGTGATCTAGTGGTAGAGGAGGCATGCTGAACATTTTTTGAATAATGCTCCCTGCATGATTGAGCACCTCCCATGCACAGCTGACATTTGTAGGTTAGCAGATTTTACCACTTTTATGTGATCTGATTTATCTGGTTCTAGAGGTATTTTTTACCTAGTGGAAGTCTTAATCTAAAATTCTAAGCTGACAAGAGTTAAGGTATGATCAAATTTCCAAGTTATGCACTTGTTTGTTCGAACTTCTACTATGGGTACGCCATCAATATGTATTTTTAGGTATACAGGTTTTACCCATTTTATGTAATTTAATTTATTAGTAATGTCCAGGGTTCTAGAGCTTGATTGACTAATTCAAATTCATAGATTTGAGGATGAGTTTACCCGGCGAAAGACTAGTTACAGTTTAGATAATATTTATTGGTTACATTCGAAAGCCTACATGCCACTTTAGATTTACAGGAATTAAGAATATCATGACAATGTATCATTGTTTACATTCTTTTTTAACAACTTGGATGGAGGTTATAGGTAGACACTATGTGCACAATATTTCAAATTTTGCTTCTTACTTCCCTGTACTTCCCTTTCCATTTGCTAGGTACTAGTATCTCCCATGACAAGAGTAGGTTCGAGACGACACTTGAGAATCTGGTTTTCCGACATGAAATTCCAAATGCAATCGTCCATATATGAAATGGCCATGAAAATTGGAGAGCTGCATTATTTTGTTTAGCGAGATTCCAAGTTGGTTTCCTAATTATTAGGTGTCCTTTTCTTCCTCCGGATGGTCGTATCGCACGCTTGTTATTAATTTGGATATAGTTCGAACACTCTAATTAACTGACAAAGCCTCTGTTGGCTATGTACAGATGCTTATCCATGAACTGGACACCAAACCTGTCATGAAGAGAGACGCGTAGAAACAGGTGAGAACAATCTATAACTTTTCCCATTACGACCAGATGACACCATAGACTTTTCCTATTATTAATAATTTTATCCTACTCATGTTCACATCTAACTGGTGTTTAGGTGATACTTTGATCTGTTGTGAGGAAATGGTATAATGTTTTGATCGATATAATTCTTTGTTCTATAAAAATGGATGAATTATGCATAGGATGGAGCTTCTATCCTGTAGAATTATGAAAAGAAAAGTGAATACTCTAGGCCAAATGTAATCCTCTAAGATGGAGCACCTATCTTATAGGACTCGTTTGGTTCATGGGAAGCATTTTTACTCTTAGGAATATGATTCCTGGGAAGCAGATTCCTAGGAAAAAGATGCCTGAAAAGGTACTTTTGATATATTTGGTTGACCATGGGAAAGCGATATATTTTCAGAGTGTTTATGTTTGGTTGATCATCCACTTTCTTGGAAAAGTTATGTGCAATTCCTATTATACCCTTAATAAAAATTAGGTTTTTAATGCCTCTTTAATACTGAAGGGCCTTTTTGGAAAAAAAATAAAAATAAAGTGATTTTTGGCTAATGGGAAAGTAACTTTCTCATATTTCTTATGGAAAAGATTTTTCTCTTAAAAGTATGAATCATATTCATATGGAAATACAACTTTTTCATCTCTCTTTTTTGAAAACTCCAACCAAATAAGAGGCATCTCATTATTTTCCCGTTGACCACACTTTCCTCCCTCTTTTTTCCGCAAACCAAACGAGCCCATAGTATCATCCTCTCTTCCACCATTCTAGAGGTTTATAAGTTCATAATCCATAAATTTGAAGATGACTTTACCCAGGAGAGGTTTTAGTCTTAAATTGTAAGCTGCTAGGAGTCAAGTTACAGTCAAAAATTTCGAAGTCAAATTCGTTTACTTGTTTATTCCCAAACCTCCACTGTGACAACACGATCAATATATAAGTTTTACACTGTCCAAGTTTTGCCCGATATATGTAATTTGATTTATCTGTACTGTCTAGCAATCTAGAGATTTTTGAGTTTCTGCTTCATAGATTTGAGGATGAGTTTACCGAGTGGAAGTTCACGATTCACGAATAGTCTAAAATTTTAAGCTGACAAGAATCAACGTGTATTCAAAAATTCTAAGCTAATAAATTTAGACATGGTCTAGTCAAAAAGTTTTGGGCTTATAAGAGTCAACTTACTATGAAAGGTTTAGTTATGGCCAAAAGTTCTGAGCTGATAAAACAAAAAACAAAAAAAAAAAAAGATTTATGGATTAAATTAGATAACCTATAAGCCATATTAGATTTACTGGAATAAAAATATTATCTACATTTGTTGAATTTTTTCAATGCAAATCAAATGGTGTTATCGTCCATGTACCAGTATTTTTGTAGAAGAGCTTGGAACATATAAAAATTTAAACACTTGACCAATGATGCATATTAATGCAACTGTTGGGGGAAAAGTTGATCAAGCAGAGGGCCACGGAGCCCCGCCGACCAGAGAACGCCCTGCCGAGCAGGGAGC
>JAOXJJ010000678.1:693070-712942 GCA_025769935.1 Phoenix roebelenii | reverse complement strand
TTAAAAGTACATCATAAATCATTAAGATATAAATTGAAAAATAATGTTATTGCCTTGAATTTTGTAAAATCAGAAAACAACTTGGCTGATCAGCTTACAAAAGGCTTATCTAGAACAATAGTTCTAGAGTCATCGAGGGGGATGGGGCTTAGCGCATAAAAATAAATCACTACGGTGGGAACCCAACCTGAAAAGGTTCAATGGGTAGAAACAAATTGGAGTGTGACTAAGAAGAGCACTAATTAATGTTTTTCTCATCCCTATGGCGCTAGTGCTCATAAAGGCAAGCTGTAAGATGAGTTTGTTTGGATAACTCTTAATGAGTCAAAAACCCAAGAGGTAGGAGTTTTCTTGCTAGCTTTCTTATTAGGACTCACCTATATGTACAGTCGTGAGGCCGCGATTATAGAAAATGGACGATTCTCTAAAAAGTACATGATAGATACATGCGCATGGCCATATTAGCGCAACCCGCTTAGAACCCAGATCGGGCTATATTATGTGTGCTGTTGATTTAATCTGAGCCATGGATCGAGGTTCAAGGTTAAAACCACCTTGGCTCCACAGATGTAATCAACTGTCACTAAGTGAAGGTTCAAACCGAAAGGTACCTACACCTATTACATAATATAAGATATCCAACATTTTATTTTGATTTTAAAATTATTTAAATTTTTGTGGGGGATTGTTAGGAAAAAATTTAAATGCGCACGTGGCCTAAGATTTGGCTGCGTGCGCGTTTGAGAAAAAGGCAACGGCCAACGAGCGTTACGTGTTTGAAAATGCATCCGCAAAATACCATTTTGCCCCTATAATAACCCCTATAAATACCCCTCCATTTCAGCCTATTGAACACGAAAAAAAATTACAGAAAAATAGTAGAAAAACTTTGAATATATTCTTCCTCCTCTTAGCCAAGATATGGTATGTAAATTATCAATCATGGACAGTGTATGCATGATTTTTAGTTGTCTGGCCCAGAAGTATCCAAGTTATAGCTTCAACACGTTTTAAATTTTTCTCTTTTTCCTTATATTTTCATTTGTTGTTGCAAGTGTTTCTTATGAACAGGGCAATGGGATGTAGTTGTGTCATCAAGCTAATTTCTTGTAATTACTAGTAATCTGATACTTGGTCACTGTATGGTGCGCAAGTTTGATCTCTTGTCTAGAACACGTATTAAATATCAGATGCATCTGCAAATTAAAGAGAATTTTCATGGTTTGTTGAGTTTTGCAGAAGCAACTTGATGGCTGCAAAGCGGGAATTTTGATTAAAATGTGATTGTGTCAAGAAGATGTGGACTATTTCTTACTCAAGAACGTGTTAATTTGCTTTAGTGAGTTAACTCATTAAGCCTGTGACAATGATGCTAAATTTTGATGGCCATGATTTTGATCATCAACATTCTGTCACTTTGATGACCATTGGATTTGTTTACCTGGTGATGAGATAATATTATATCATAAAAAGGTTGGGGCAATATTGATTGGTATTTTGGTTCACCATTATGAATATTTAAATCTTATGGAGGTATTTACTTGTGTTGAATTTCAGATGTCTTGTAACAGCTCTCAAGCTGTTGCAAATAACTCAGTATGTGTTGCTCGCCCTCTCTTGTGAGAATGTTTGTAGCATGCAAGTTTTAGAGAAAAATGGGGAGAATTATGGACTCTTATCTAAGCTTGATTTGTCATCACATCTTGAAGGAATTTGGGCTGGTTTCTTGGTCGTTCTTATCTCCCCTCCTGACTAATCGTTAGATAGAGTTTGTATAGACTGAAAAAAGGTTAGACTTTAAATCTGTTGGCATCATGGCTAGTTCTGTCTATGGATGGAGATTTGATTACACATATAGAAATTGGCTGTAGGTGTCATGGGATGAGATAGGATTTAGAGTAAAAATATTGGGCTTATTTTGCATGGCAGTGATAATGTTGTGCGGTTGTTCTGTTAAGTATAATAAAGTGTCAGCTTTGACATGAGATTTTTTTGTAAGCTTTGCATAGGCTATAAATTAATGCAGCATCCTTTATAAGCATATTCATAAGACAAAATCTACATGCCAAATACTAAGCATTAGAACCATCTGTATTGTTTTGGCCATGTGTGTCGAGAATCACTAATTTTTATTTTTGCTAAAACACTTTTATTTCAAATAAGAGATATTCTCTTAATAGTTCCAAACACATCTATAGCTATTCAGTTGGGCTCTGTATTGAATTTCTTCGGACATACCAAAGTGGTCGATATTATCCCATTACTTTGTGTTCTATTTGCAGAGCTTTGTCCTTGTACATGTTTTGAATTGCCCTTCGTCGGCCCTCTACCCATTCTTTGTTCTCATATTTTTTCATAGAAGTAGGCATTAGACTAGTGTTCCATTGTTGCAATGAAATATGGTACTCTTTTATTCGAATTCTCAAACCAGAAGTTATGATTTCACATTCGTGAATTTATGGGTATGAATGAACAAAATAGTTCCTAGTATAGCAGAACTAGAATTTTCTACTTGTTAAATCTTGTATTTGATGAAGTATGATCAGTCATTTTGACTTTACAATCTCTTTTGGTCTACATAGTTTTTCTAATTTAGGAACCCGTCTAATGAGAAACATGAATTGTAAATATGTGCTTTCCTCAAGAAATTCATGAGATTTTTTTTTTTTCGAGTAGCATCTTGAAAGTTAGCCTTCTCTATTGCTAATCTTTCTTTCATGATCATAAGCATTGTAATCTACTTAGTC
The DNA here is from genome assembly GCA_025769935.1 of Phoenix roebelenii. Lineage (NCBI taxonomy): Eukaryota > Viridiplantae > Streptophyta > Magnoliopsida > Arecales > Arecaceae > Phoenix > Phoenix roebelenii. The sequence goes on along the minus strand of JAOXJJ010000678.1, from coordinate 710,195 downwards.
ATAGGGATGTCAACGGGACGGATTCGGTACAATTAGTGAAAAAATAGAAAACGAACTGAAATCCACCACTGCTTCCCGAAATTGAAATTGAACCCAAACGGTTTTTGAAATAAAAAAAATCATAGTGACCACCGAAAAACCGAAAACCGTTTAACTTTTTTTTATTTCAAAATTTTCACATATAAATAACTATCATCCATAATTTTCATAATATAATTCATACGAACTCATCTAATAAATATATCCAAAAATAATAACACGACCGTCCAACAAACTGAATAATTCAAAAATAATAATACAACCATTCAACAAACACAATAATCCAAATTAAAAGCAAGCCCAACTACGTCTAAGAAAATATAATGTTAAATTTTTTAATACAAGTGAATTTTAGGGAACAATCCAGTGTTTCATTTGGCCTTCACCAATCCATGATCATATTATGCCTAAGAAAAGGGGAAAAAACACATGAAAAACAAGCTCATTTAATATGAAAATTTAATTTGCAACTATTTATTGAAAGTCTACAATTTTATTAATATCAAGAAAGGTTCTATAGATTACCTCATCAACATAGGAGTCATCTTTAGATGATAATAGGATATGGTAGTAGAAGAATCTACAATAAAACATATAATGAAACAACTACATTAGATATTAGAATATCAACAACTATTCAACTAAGTTAAAAGACATTTAATAGAAATTACCTTCTTGATAAAAATTTGCCCAAAACCAATCATGAGTACACATCAATGCCTCTAGAGTAGTCGGATGAAGTCTTCTTCGATGTGGACTCACAAACCTACCACCAATGCTAAATGCAGATTTTGAGGCAACTGTAGAGACAGGAATAGCAAGAACATCTCTAGCTACCATCATTAAAGTAGGATACTTGAGCCTATTACTTTTCCACCAAACGAATATATCAAAGTCATTTGTTCTTGGCAAGGTATCCTCCTCCAAATAATGATCTAACTCAGACTTCACAGCCCACTAGTTGCAGACTTCATCGTTTTGATCATGTACTGATCATAAATGACAGCAAAATTTTTCCTGTCATCGACACTACCGCTAGTAACCTCCGAAATAGAAGATGAGCTGTGGCTAGACTCATCTCAAGTACCAACTTCCTTCTCACGCCTACTTCTATCTTGGTACTCATTGAGTAAATCATAACAAAATTTGTTAATTTATAGCATAACGTAATTGGTGAATCCTATCAACTTCATCATTGATTTCATTTCCATAAATTGTTGCAAAATAACACTCCAACAATGTCAACTCGAATCTCAAATCTAAAGCAGTTGCCACTGCGATGATCCCAAGAATCACGTTTCCAATACTTATCAATTTTTTCCAACATCTTTTTTGCCATAGATCTAACCACTTCATTTGAATCTACAGACCAATCATACAAGGCCAATCTCATGTCACAAACCTTTCCAAAAAAAGATTAGCAATGGGATATTGAGTGCTAGAAACAATCTCAGTCACACAATAAGACAACTCTAGCCTTTCATACAAGTCTGCAACTAAATTCCAATCTTCCTCTGTAGGCAAACACATGTATAAGGGTTCACGTAGTCTTAAGCGAGAGAAGACATCCATACAAATCAATAAAATTGAAGCATTAAGAAAGTAGAGTTCCACCATGTCTTATAATCAAGTACCAACTTTGTAGTACTTGAAATTTGCAACAGGCAAGCTGCTGCTTCAAATTTTTCCTCTCTTTTTGATGTTGCTTTCAAATGGAACACTATCTTGAATCCACTCGAGACCAGCTCCAATCACTTCTAAATGATCCTTAAAAATCATATTTAGAATATTTGCACAATAGCACATATGAACGAAACACCCACGCACCATAAGCAATCTTCTATCAAGTTTATCCAATAGGTTATCTACAATAGCATCATTACAAGCGTAATTGTCCACTGTTAATATGGAGGGCCTTTTATCAAGATCCCATATCAATGAAAGTATTCATCAATACATTAGAAAGTGAATCTGCAGTGTGCGGATAAGGTACATATGCAAACCTGAAACCAAAAAATAAAAAATATGCTTCATATGCTAACAGTGTTTAATAATTTTTACTAAACTGAATAAATAATAATATATAAAGTATTACTAATAATATGTAAAGTAGAAAGAAATATACCTTAGAACTGGACTTTGCAATATCCAAGAATCATCAACAAAATGAGCTATGATAGCCATAAAGCCTCTCTTTTGATTTTGAGCCATCCACATCAGTAGTGATAGCGATTCTACTCCGATTTGCCTTCAACAAATTCATTATCTTTTCCTTGTCATGATCATAAACTTTCAAAATATCACTCCGAACTGTATTTCTACAGACCGTCTTAAATGGCAGTTGGAGGAAAGCTGAATATCTCTTAAAACCAATATGCTCCACCATAGAAATTGGATACTCATGCATAATGATCATGGTAGCAAACTTCCTCCTTGACACCTCTTGATCAAAAGTAAAAGTTGACAACCTTTACTTTATCCTCTCCGGTTTGTTCAAACTTCAACTATTTTTGATTAAGCACATCCTTGATGTTTCTTGTTTTGCGATTTGGACAATTCTTAAAAGGTTGATGCAAATGGCTAGTTCCATTTTTTCTTTCCCCTCCAATGTGTTTACCACAATAATTGCAAACAGCCTTCATAACTTCATGATGCAGCACAATATTCAAAATAGAACTAACTCGCGGAATCCATCAACAGGGTGTTGGAATCCACCAACAAAGATAATATAAGAGAAAATTTCTTTCATTCAACAACCAAAATGTTAAGAAGCCCTACTAGCCTTTATATAGGCAACATGGTAAGAGCAAATCTCCCAAATGCCTCTACAGAGGAAAAGACCCAAATACCCAACAAATAAGCTTTCTCACTCACAATCCATCGCCCAGCCAAAGTGTCACCGGGTGAGCTGCCCTCTTGCGTCTGCGACTATACACGTGCTTGATCGAAGATCTAGGGCTGGTGTCCGCACCAACTCTCCCGGGTTGGGAGAAACTCGACCCCGTCGAGTGAGACAGCAGGTGGCTCTGGTGGTGCTCCAAAAGATCTAGTGGTTTTCGCACCAACTTTTTCCGAGTTGAAAGAAGTCGACCTCGACGAAAGCGGCTCGGTGTAGCTCCGGTAGTACTCCAAACAAGTCTAGAGCGATCTACTGTAGCTCCTCGCACGGGATCCAAGTATAATCGGACTTTGGTCATCCTCGCCAACGAACCAAGAAGCGTTGAATGCTCCCATTACTTGATAAAATGGTCTGCTTGTCTAAAATGGCATCAATGAGTTCTTTTTGTGCTGGTGGGAGAGGCAAAGGAAGTGAGGATGGTATGGATCTAGGAATAGAAAAATCATTGGGCTCAAGAGAGAGCTCAGCGAAAGGGTCATCAAGAATGGATGGTGGATCCTTGAAAGTAACCAGATTTTCAATATTAATAGTAGAGCTGATACCAAAATTAGATGGAAGATCAATAACATAGGCATTCGTGCTAACCCGATGCAATACCCTCAATGGCCCAGCATTACAAACTTGCATTTTTGTAATGATTCCATGCAGGAACCGCTCAGGCCGAATACATGCTATAACATAATCCCTAGTTTGAAAGTCCTTAGCATGGGAATCAACTTGCAATTTGTATTGAGCATTACTTGCATGAATACGCTTTTGGATTTCCTGATGCAACTTATGAATGTGTTGGGCAAATGCATGTACAGACTCAGGAATCCTAACATGGGGTGACGGATAAAATACCTGAAGGTTTTCTAACTTCGTAAATATACACTCCCTCACATGGACGCATGCCTAGGGACCTGTTAACTGAATTATGGGAATGAACTTTTTGGACAACTAGAGCGGACACCAGAGAGTCATTGAACTCTTTCCGCTCAAATTCAACGGGACGCAGGATCTGGACTACACTCATGGTGGACCGATCAGACTCTCTCTAAAGGCGCATATGACATAGGTGTAGTGCGGATGCATCCTAGGGTATCAGGTCCTTCTTCACACACTTCTTCATCAATGTCCTGAATGTCATCGATGCTTGGTTCGTAGACTTGTTCCTCTAAGTTATCTATGTCACCACCTTGCTCTTGCTGAGCAATGACGAGAGATTTGTTAGGACATTGGGAGGCGACGTAACCAAAACCTTGGCATTTGTAGCACTGAATTTTAGAATGTGGTTTGGGAGGCTCACCAAGGATTTTCTTACCTTTAGTGTCTCGGTTTAGGACAGGAGCGGTAGACGAGGTTTTAGTGGCAGAGGACCTTACAGAAGGTTTGGACCCTGAAGAATGAGGACTAGTGGGAGTGCCCTGATTGTCAAAGCACCTCGACAGAATCGACTCAGGACCATCCTCTCATCCTCAAGCACATTACATGGCATCATGTAATCATCAAATAGGGCAATGTAGTCAGTAGCTGATCGGGTGCCTTGTCGTAAGTCATTCCATCGATTAAGGAGATCATCTTGGTAGCTAATAGGCAAGTATTTTTTCCTTAGTTTTTCTTTCATTTCTATCCAGTCAGTTATTGCTGGTTGACGTCTCCTAACGTGAAGTTGTTCGGTGTTTTGCCAAAAGAGTTTAGCTCGATCAATGAGCTTCATTCTGGCAAGCCAGACCTTTTTTTCGCCAGACAAATTATACTACTCAAAGAAATGGTCCATTTCGTGCAACCAATCTGAGAAGACCTTTGGATCAAGACGACCATCAAAGGTGGGGGCTTCAACCCGAATGCCTTTCATCACCTCTTCAACATGGTCACGAGGTCCTTTGGGTTCTACGTTGTGTCGATAACCCCTATTGACATTACAGAAAGGGCCATGTCCTCTAAGATGAGGGTAGGCTTGATAGCGGCCTGAGAAAGGGCTAGTGTCGAATTGGCCCCGTCGGATCGACCTTAGATGGTCTAGGGTTTCATCCTCGACTTCTGGGCCGTCCAAATGGGAGGCACTACCTTCTTTGGATCCCATAATCCTCTGAAGGGAAGCCTCCGCTGAGTCGAGTCATGTGCAGGCCTGGGTGGTCGAGTCTTGGATAGCCTTCCTTAGGGCGTCGATGCAGGCATCCATGGTAGATTGGGTTTCAAAATGCGGGATGACACGATCACTATGAAGGTGCATATGATGAATGAACTCAAATATGTACTATCCTACTAAATGAGGACAATATTGGCTCTGAGGCAAACCTAATGCATGTAATGAATTCTAAATTTCAGTGTGTATGCTCAATACAGCTCAGAACTATTCTCTAGCAAAGGAATATATCAAACAAGGAACTAGTAAATGACGCAAGCCAACATGTAGCGGCAGTCAAGTAGTATAGGTGTCCAGTGAGTTGTCAGATGGCACGAGGCCTCCTAGGTCTTCCTACGAGGGTTTAGCTCTACAATTAATAATAAAGAGGGCTACTACTAGGTTTTTTTTTGTGTGGGTGTTTCGTGGAGGTGCGTGAGGCGTGTGTTTTGGATTTTTGGGGTAAACCACCAAGCACAAAACAACTATTAAATGCCAAATTTAAACAAGCAAATGAAATTTTCAGGGGAGAACAAACCTGGCCCGGTGGAGGGCGACGACCAAAATGCGGTGAGTCGACTTGTCAGAGCTTGGGGATCTGCTTTCAGTAACTTGTGGGCTGGACCAAAAGAGTTCGGATGCTTTGATAGTGGACTTTAGGGGTTGCGGCTCAGGCCTGATGGGCCCACGGACAAAAAGGGGAGAGGGGAGTGTGTGAGCTGAGGCTGTTGGGCCCGGAGGCCTGCGGCCCAATGAAAAGAGGGGGAGGGCTTCTTCAGTCGCAGCTCTCTCAGCTTAGGGTTTTAGAGGAAGGAGAGAGAGAGTAGACCGGCGACGGGAAAATTGAAGAGAAGGTGGCGCGGGGGAGAACACAGTGGTGGCGGGGAGGGAAAATGGTGGTGGGGCGAAGTGGTGGAGAGGGGGGGAAGTGCAAGTAGGGCCGTGGGGTGGGGAGGCGGGGCCACGACGGAGGGAGACGGGGCCGCGGCGGAGGGCGGCGAGGAGAAGGTAAGGGCTCGGGAGAACGAAAGGGAAAAGATGTGAGCTTTTTCGAAGCGGGGAGGAGGACGGAGATCGAGATGGATTTTCAGAAACAGGAGGACAACGATGACTGCCGGAGATCCGACCTAAGAATGGCTGGAGGCGGCAACGGCGGAGGAGGTGGTGGCGGTGGGAGAAGGAAAGGGCTTGGGAGCAGGCGAGGGCTCGGGAGCAGGAGAAGAAGAAACACAGTGGCACGCGCGTGACTTACAGGTCACGTGCGGCCACCTCTATTTTTTTCTGGTCACGTGCAAATCACTTGTTTTTTTTTGTGCTGACGGATTCGGGCTAAAAGAGGAGGGTAACGGGTCGGAACTTACACGTTAAGGGGACCCGTTAGGGTTTCTTCGCCTCCTTCGCGAAGAGGGATCGAGAGGGGGAAGGAGGCGGCGGCGGCTTCCACGGCGACGACGCGGACACGGTGGCCTGCGGCGACGACGCGGAGACCTCGGTCATCCTCTCAGTTGGGCTCGTCGACGAAGACGATGGAGGCTGGAAATCCGGCGGGCACGGCGCTATGGCTTAATCGTAGCTCCCCGACGGCGAAACCTCCTAGATCCGGGCGACGGCGACGCTCGTGGGTGGGCCGCTCCTCGGATCTGGTCGAAGCCGGCCCGGACAAGGCCCCCCTTCTTAAATCCGGCCGATAGCAGGCATTAATGATTGCAGACGGCGGCATTGTCGTTGGCGAGTGGCGGCGACGTCGTTGGGGTTAGCTCCGGCAATGGCAGAGGCCGCACGGCGTGGCGAAGGTGGTGTGCGGTGGTGATGGTTGGCAGGGGAAGCGATGAAGGTCCTCTGCTCTTGCTCGGGATGAAACGGGAAGCAAAGACAGTGACGAAAACGAAGAAATAAGGGAAGAAATGTTGCCCTTTTTTGTGTGTGTAGTGAGCTTCGACACGATCTGGTGTCCGCGGTTCAATTACTCCGGCGAAAATCTATGACTACGAGGTATCGGGGGTGGTCTGTACATCAACTAGACCTCAGGGCTTTGGCAATAGAGGCAAAGCCAACCTGGCCCTGATACGAAAGTTGATGTAGTAAAATATTTAAAATAGAACTAACCCGCGGAATCCACCAACAGGGTGTTGGAATCCACCAACAAAGACAAATATTCAAAATAGAACTAACCCGCGGAATCCACCAACAGGGTGTTGGAATCCACCAACAAAGACAGTATAAGAGAAGATTTTTTTCATTCAACAACCAAAATTTTAACAAGCCTTACTAGCCTTTATATAGGCAACATGGCAAGAGCAAATCCCCAAAATACCCCTACGGAGGAAAAGACCCATATACCCAACAAATAAGCTCTCTCACTCACAATCCATCACCCAGCCAAAGTGTCACCGGATGGGCTGCCCTCCTGCGTCTGCAACTATACACGTGCCTAATCGAAGATCTAGGGCTGGTGTCCGCACCAACTCTCCCGGGGTGGGAGAAACTCGACCCCGTCGAGTGGGACAATGGCCGGCTCTGGTGGTGCCCCAAAATATCTAGTGGTGTCCGCACCACTTCACCAACTTTCTTCTTCAAAAAGTGATTCCACACCACGAAAGTTGATTTCCTTTTTGAAGTTTCATTAGTTTCTTCTTCAGAATCGCTACACATTGGAGAGGTGGCATGGAAGGTTGTGAGCTTTGGTTGTTGGTTGGTTGACTAGCCATATCAACCTACAAGAATATGAAAATTCAGCTTCTATAAGTTCAACTCATAAGCATCCATAAATTGCACAAGCATCCTTCTCACAGTAATGTCTTAAGCAGTTCTTAGAATCAAACAAACTATCACTTCAAAAAAGCTCAAGGCAATCACCAAAACATAGGAGAAAGGACAATATCCATGTGCCTTTTCCCCCACAATGGACTCTCTTATCAACAGCACGAATGACAAACGTAAAGAAACAACAAAGGATAACAACACAGAAGCAATGGAACTGTCCACCAAACAACTACAATGCAATAACCTCCAACCACAACTTTCCTCTCAGATACACTGGCGGAATCACTAAATGCTGAATTACAACCACACCACTTTTAAACCAACGCCAAAGTATATCACAGTAGTTCGACTGTTGAAGCCCAAGACAAAACTTCATGCACCTGGCAAATAGCCCAGAACAATCCACAATGACCCAAAATAAACAAAAGAAAGATTCCACCAACCAAAACAACTTGTTAACCATTTTTTTTTCAGGTAAGTGGAGGCAAAGGAGGCCAAACCTCCATTAACCACCAAATTTTATTGATAAAGAGAATATTTACTCCATAAGTTTACAGAAGGGCATAAAATATACAAGGATTTAGAGTCAGTTCTAAGAGCAGAGGGAAAAAAGAGGTAGAAAAGAAAGATCATATCAAGGAGGAGAATAAATGCAGGATGGATCGCAACCGGATGTTTGAGATCTCTATGCAGTCCGCATATTGGAAAATCTGCATATTGATATTTTTTGTGTGGGGTCATGGAAGATGCACTGGTGTAGAAGATAGGTACCTTTTTGGAGATTTTTTTTTTGAGAGAGAGTGAACGGGAAAAGATTTTAGATCCCTAAATCATTGATTGCAACTCTAAGCAACTTTGCCAACTCATCAGTTGACATCTTCATGGAGAAGCCAATTTTAATACACATTTACGACCGAAACAATGTGAAGCTCTACTCCTAATAGATCAAGTGGCGAAAGATCAAGTGCCATTTTTTTCAGTTTGAAGAGTTGTGGTCTTATCATCCGAAATCCAACCAAAAAAAAACCTAGGAGGAAAACAAGAGTAAACTGAAAAAGGATAGAAAGATTGAACCTTTGCTTCCAATGGGCTTGTGGTTTTCCTTTTTTGAGAGGATGGTCTGGGGAGATGCAATCTTAACGTGAAGAAGAGTTTTTCCTTCTTTGAGAGGTGGAGATGGAGTGAGGACTGGCTGGGGAGCGGTGATCTTAATGCGAAGAACTGAAGAAGTGGTTTTTCTTTTTTGAGAGGCAGAGTGGGGATTAGGGAGCCAGGCCATGATCTTCACGTGAAGAACCAAAGTTGAAGGGAGGAAAAAGACCTACCGTACTTCGTTGAGTGGTCCAAATTTGTCATTAAGTGGAATAGAGGATGGTCCGGATTATTACATGGAGTTTCTAATTTGAATTTGTACTAAATACAAAGGGTATTAAGGGACTATCGGGTATTTTCGGTGTCTGGTTCGATTGGGATTCGGTTTCGGGTCAGGTTCACGTCAGGGAATTTACTAAAACCGAAACCAAAATCAAAACCGAATGATTTTTAATTTTTAAAACCATCACCAAAACCATCTCCATTTAATTTCGGTTATAACTGCCCCATTTAGTTCGGGGATGGGTAAAATATTTGGGTATCCATCATTATTGACATCCCTACTTAAATCTTCTTTTTTTCTCTTTTTGGGCTAGGCATGTTTATAGGATAAAATATGTTAATTGTTAATGTCATAATAGCAATTATGTATTCAGTATATATAATATAATATATTGACCTTCAGCACTTTTCTTGCCTTAGCTTTTGATCAAAGTTGTTTTGTTAGTAGTTCTCTTGTATAAAACCAATGGTCCAATTATTCTTATTATTGTGCATTTTCATCTGAATGATCTGTGTGACTCAAATTAGATGGTATCATGACACTGGTCTATGAAGGCCAATTGTGCTTGTACAATGACACTGCATTTTGTTAGGATTTTTTAGATGACCTATAAAATTTTCCTACTTATATGTCATCAAATGTGATTGCCATTATGGACAACAACATCTTGAGTTTGAAGTATTTGAACCTCGTGAAGTTCTCTTTCTGGACAACTTAAAAGTATAATGAATAAGTTTTATGTCTGGTTCATAAAAAATCAATCCCATATTCCAAACTAGGTGAAATTTTAGTAAACTTATGATTGGACTTGAAAGATTTTGGGCGCCTATCTGTCTGACTTATACCTGATTGATCGGTCTAGAGTTTGGATTGGATCTGGATGGCATCTTGTTCTGGGGGGCATGGTGACATTCCCTGTTAATAATTACTAATTAATAATCGTGATCTAACTATAAGTTCTTACTATCAATGCACAACAATGAAAGCATGGCCATGGTACTTTCACAAATAGGTTTAATTACTAATGACACAAATATTTTTTAAAAAAAAAGGAAACTAGGGGGATATTTATTTCTATGATTTGAGCATTTCTTAGATGGGAACTCTTAGTTCTTAGATTGGGTTTCTAAAGATTTCCTAAATCCATAAATTAAGATCCTTTTTTGCTTGTATCGGAACTCTACAAAGTTTATTCATTAAAAAGTCTGATTACAAAACATAATACAGTTCCAAAAGAAGATTCTGGTCATGAAGCTTCTCCCATTAAAATAGTAATGCTTAACTAATCTTGTGCGTGTCTTTATGCAATCTGTTGGTAGATAGCCATGTCCTTATCTGATGCTTTGCATGGTGCTCCATATTTAATACTTTCCTTCTTATTTTGACTATAATCTTTTGTTCAATAGGTCTTCTTGCTCTAGAACTGGTTCCTTCGTGAACATTGATATGCCTCAATGGATTGACTTGAAGAGCATTGCTATAGTGAATGTTTTCTTTGTTAACTTATTGTGATTATAATTATATTGATGATGCCTGGTTACAGTCGAGGAGGAAGACCAGGGAGCCTAAAGAGGAAAATGTCACATTGGGGCCTAATGTACGAGAAGGAGAGCATGTTTTTGGGGTTGCCCATATTTTTGCATCATTTAATGACACTTTTATCTTAAGTGGCACTTGTCTTGGTTGGCCTGTTTTCCACTTTATTTATGTGGCATGCTGACATGTTCGGATGTTGGTCGCAGCATGTCACTGATATATCTGGAAGGGAAACCATTGTCCGGATTACTGGTAGGAAACATCTTATGTCACATAATCGATTGACCATATTAGAATTATGCCTTGAACACAAAGCAGTGAAAGATTCATGTTTTTAAGAACTTATGTCATTTATTTCTTTCTGTATTTCTCATACTAGGTGTAATTTTTTATGCGACTTATGTTCTGTCTTAGTTACTATGAAATATTATTTGATGATTATGGAACACTATTTTAATCCATTAGGTGGTATGAAAGTCAAAGCTGATCGTGATGAGTCATCTCCATATGCTGCAATGCTTGCAGCTCAAGATGTTGCTCAGCGATGCAAGGTATGCACAGTATGCTTGTCTGATTATATTGATCTGAACATTCCCGAGCTGGTTGGAAGCTTCCTTGCTTGAACTGCTATTATTACACATTTTTTTATTGGATCACCCTCCAGAGTCTTGTAGAATCTGAAGGAATTGATATTCACCATTCAGCTTGTCTCTTGTTATTTGCCGTGGCTAGCATCATTTATTATGCCTCATTTACTGATTTATTTGTTCTTCTCTCATTTGTATCTTTCATTATTAATTTTGATAAATTGGATATTTTTCCTCCATAGGAGCTTGGCATTACTGCCTTACATATAAAGCTCCGTGCAACAGGAGGGAACAAGACCAAGACACCCGGTCCTGGTGCTCAATCTGCTCTCAGGGCCCTTGCTCGATCAGGAATGAAAATTGGACGCATTCGTAAAGTCAGCCTCTTGAGATTAATCTTTCTGTTTTAAAATGTATAAATGACTTAGTGCCATTTAAGTCTCCAAATTCATTTTCAGCTGGACCTAACCTGATTTTCTTCAGGCATATGATGATCAGATTGTTCTTTCCTGTGGGTCATTGCTTATTTGGTGGTTCTTTGAGTATAGTTTCCACTACTGATACAGTAGTCTCTTATATGAACACAACAATTGGGGAAGATGTGAGAAGCTAGAGGGAGATGATCGGGTAACAGCATTTAGATGTATTCACAAGCATGGGGATGTAATCAAGGATCAAATTATGACAATTCATGTGATTCCCTGCATTGGTCATACATTTTGCACCATTTCTTTCTGATATATATATATATAGGTGTGTGTGTGTGTTCACTAGATGTGCATGCATATGCCCGTAAATGTATATTGCACATCATTTTTTTATTTTCCCCTTCTGCATGCATGTTCCCATTGCCCGTTAGGGGTATGATTTTTAGGAGAGTATATAATGCAACAACACTGATATGCTGCTCTGATAGAAAATATGAGACTTGTTTAATTGTTGTTGTTGTGTTTCTCCTATCGATGACATTTTTATAAATGAACAGTATCATTTTGTCCTTGTGGTCCTTTAAAAGTTGCGAGGACTGCAAACTGAATTCGTAGATATCTTTCAAAGTTCTGAACTATTTTTTGTTCTGCTGGCACAGTAACATTTTCGACAATAATTCAAACATTTATTCTTTTGATTATTCCAGAGGATGTGACTCCAGTCCCTACGGACAGTACCTGCAGAAAGGGTGGAAGAAGGGGAAGGAGGCTGTAGTTCCCTTTTCATTTTCTTCAATGCTTGTGGTTCTCTGGGATAGCTGCTGGGCTTGAGCAATATTTTGCAGTTTTGGTGACTTTCTATGATTATATTGCCTAATTGGTAGAGACTGTAATTTCTTTATGAAGTTTATGAATTAATTCTCTTTTGGCACTGTTGTTTCTTAGATAATGCTTGGTTCTTGTGTACTTGAACTTAGTGCTTGCCAGAGTATGATGACATTCCCCAGATTTTGTTGCGCTAACAGCAAATGTCATTGAGAAGGGAAAAAAAAGGCACCCCAAGGTAAAATGTGCTTTGAATCCACTAGTAAAGAATATGTGCAATGCACTTGTTAGATGGACAGCAGAGTTTGGGTGGTGTGTGACCAGTGATTACCCCCCTTGTTTTCGTTTTCCTTTCGTCACATTTTTATGCTATGTCTCTGAAATTTTGAGATGGGAATCCAAGCAGGACTGTTCCCATGGTGGACGGGTTGCACTCCTAGAGTTAGCCGTCGTGGTAACCTTGTATCTGGGCCGCTCTCTTGGATCCTCATTATCATGTAATTTTTGGGGGGCACAGAAGTACGTTACTTTTTATGACTATCTCTAATACTGTTCCAAGTAGAAGCACCTTCAGAATTCTCATGATCAAATTATATGTTTAATTTATAATTATAGATATAGATTGCTGAGGTTCCAGGAATTGTGTTTTGTGTCTTCGACTATATTGAAAAAACTGGAACGCCTTCAATTGCTTCCTGCATCATTCTGATTTGACCATTTGGGTATGGTATGATCTGATTAAACATCAATATGAAGCTTCTTGTATTAATTATTTCTTTCTGTAGTAAATTTTATAATCAATCTCGTTCGGTCTATTTGATGTTGCTTCTGCATTTTAGAAAATTCTTCCTTAGTTTTAAAAATACCTTTTTAACTTTCAGAAGAAACATTTCTTAAATAATGCTATCAAATTCGAACACTTGTTTTAATTTTTTTTTCTAATTGTAAAAGTTATTAAGTTAGCTTTTTTCAGGCCATGCCAAATCTGTCGTCGTAAACATTGAAATATTTTAGCTCCACCAGGCGTAACCAACAGGTGCTTGGCCCACTCAAGAGTACATATTTGTATTTTAGGTCCTCTAGAATTTTAATATAGTAGCAAAGTCCACCTGCAGCCCCTAATCCGTATATTTAACTTCGATCATGTAATTGATTTGTTGATAATTCAAATAAAACAGATATTATTTTGAGATCTCATCCATCCATCATATGTTGTAATTTTCTAGTTGTTTCTCTGCCGACTCCGTTAGAATAGCTAAACGGGTGCGTTTTCTTACGTCGCGTATTGGTTCTCAATACAATTCGTCATGTTCGATTTTTTTTTTAATGATTTCATTAAATTAACAATGCAAACAAAAACATGAACCTTTCGAGTGATTAAGGAAATTAGTTGTAGAGTCCCAATTTAACAAGGTATTTGGCATCCATGCTGTGCCTGAATTTTTAAAATGCAACGCCTACCATTTGATGAAAACCTCGTCTGTTAGTGGAATGGAGGTAGATAAAGTTTTCATGAGGCTCTCTCTACCTGAATTCCTTCCCAAAACTTGAGGGGCGATGGGTCAATGAGGGGCTTGCTAGATCCCAAATCTTTACGTGAATTGAGCTTAGTTTTTAGGGTACAATTGTGCAAGGAACAAAGTAGGAAGGAAATAGGAAGGCATGGTTTTGTTGAATAACATGAGGAAATGGGGAGAGCATTCCTACTGCGCTCACCTCGCACTGCTGAGACATGACAAAAGCGGAGGGTTTTGACTCCATTCATGGGTCACGGCTATGCACCCTAAATGCGTCCATCTGATCCTCATTTGGATTTGAATGATGAATTGTTTGACATGTGAAGATAGAATACTGGTCTGTAAAAGTTTTAAATGATAAATATGAGTAAATTGTCTAAAATCTTGAAACCAACAAAAAATTGAACTCATGCATATCAAAAAGCAAACTGGGGCATATGAAGAATGTATTTTGTAATCCTGACTATGTGAATCAGATTTCTTGGTAGATAGCAAATTTTGAGTTACAAACCCAAATCCGTACTGTTTTAACACATTGAGGATGCTTGATTAGATAGCTGGGCCAAGCAACCAAATCGAGTCTGGTTGGATATAGATCAAGTCAAATGCTGGTTATATCAGAAAACCGACAACCCAAATCTACCCTATTTATGAAATGGTATCCAACTTGTCCTGCATATCCTGTCGAATCAGGTTAAATAGACTATATTAATTAAATGGATCTTAAATGAATTATATAGATTTTTAAATAAATTAAGCAAGTATTAGATGGGTTAAATGAGTTTGGTCATGATCTCACTAATAATTAAATGAGTTGAAATCGTTTAAACAGGTATGATGTCTAAACCTCAAACTGACCTCTTTAATAGATGGGTCTAATAGGAATTGTTTATGTCAAATTTGAACCTGCATAAAATAGGTTAGTTGCAGATTGAGTCGATGACTCTCCAATTACCAGCCCAATAGATAGCATTGTATTCAATAAAAGTACATTGGAAGGTGACTGGGAGGCTTGTTATGTTCAATCAAGATTTACCGTATCAAAACTGGAATGTGATATTTCTAAAGCATACTATTATGTGCTGTCCTTAACTATTTTAGAAGATCTAATTGAGAGCCAAGAATTGACTGGTCAGGCAGGATTGCCAATAATTGGATGATTAGATTCCATCTATATTTGCAGTATCTTAAATAAAAAAATTGTTCCCAATTAGTTATGATTTGCTTAAATTAGAAGTTGAGACCATAACGGTCCAGCTGAATTATAGTTTTCTTTATTAGAGCATTGTAAGAGATTATATAATCTCCCTGCATGATGAAAAATTATCACAGAACTGTTTCCCCTTGCATTATTACAATCCAAGGAGGCCTAGCTGGCTAGCTCCCTCGAAGTAGCTACTATCTTCTTCTGCGCTCCATTCGATCCACCATAGGTCCTCAACCGACCACGTCCAACAAGTCTACACCCAAGTGGGATTGGAGCTTGGGCATGGAGGAACGAATGGAGCGGATAGAGCAGAACTTTCAGCCTCTATCTGATTGTATCACCGAGCTCTTTCAATTGGTGGCAAATCAAGAAAGAAGCAAGGCTTGGACGGACCGGAAAGAGACATCCCAAGACCCCCTAGGAGTCTCGGGTATCAGGAACAACAACTATGGCTTTACTCCACGTACTGTCAAGCTCGATTTTTTCAGTTTCAATGGCGAGGAAGATCCTACAAGTTGGGTGTACCCATGTGGAGGATCATGTGACTATATATCGCTTCATTCTATTTGGAGGGAGGGCCCCAACTATGGTACCAGCTGATCCGACAAGAGGGTAAAAGCATCTCTTGGAAAGAATTCACTGAGGGTCCTCACATATGATATGGACCTACTCAATTTTTTGACCCATTTGGTGAACTTATTTAATTGCTCCGGGAAGGAAGTGTTCGTGACTTTTAAAACAAGTTCGAAGCTTTGTTGGCTAAGGTGGGTCATATGCCTCAAGAGAAGCAAGTTAGTTGCTTTATCAATGGCCTGCGAGAGAGCATCAAAGCCGATGTTCGTGCAGCTCGACCTCATGATTTATCTACTCCCATCAGCCTTGCTCGCTTGTATGAAGCCCGAAATCTGGAGCTAAGGAAGAACAACCCTCGAGACACAAGGAAGGCCATATCAGCCAGCAAAAAATCCTTGTTACTCGCCCCAGTCTGCCTGTGAAGCACTTGACACCCACAGAAAAGGCTTGTGTTTTCGCTGCAATGAGAAATATGGCCCTGGGCATCGCTGCAAGCGACCTTTTATGATTGAAGCATATCAAGGTGATGAAGAAGAGAAACTCGTCGAGGATGAAGAGGAAGATCATGATGAAGATGATGAAGTACCGAAAATTTTGTTGCATGCTATGAATAGATCCGATGCTCCTAACACCCTGAAGATGTTGAATTAAATTAAATATTTTAAAATTTTGAAAGCCAAATTGGTCAACGGCCAAGTGACAAGCATCCGCGCACAACCAAGGAAAAATTCCCAAAGAAAGCAAATCATGACAAGTGTCATGCATCCAGCGCAGGAGCAAATATGGAAAAATTTCCAAAAAAGCAAACCATAATAAGTGTCATGCATCCAGCGCAAGAGCAAGCATAGAAAAGCTCATCGAAGAAGAAAGTATGGACGGCCAAGATGCAATTAGCCGAAGGATCAAAGGAGCACAAGAAGACACGTCATCAATCTGCGGAAGGGGAATCTTCTTCTTTTGACATGCCTGAGCCTATTTAAAGGGCTCTAGGGATCATTTTAAACACAATCAAAATTTTTTTTTCTCCCTATTCCAGGAGTCTAGATAAAAAGGGCTCTAGGGATCATTGGGGAGAAAAGAAATAAAGAAAATTTTTCTTCTCCTCATAACTTTCTAAGTTTCTTTTGAGCTATCTACAAGCATGAATGTGCTCTTTTTTCTTCCTTGGAGGCGCACTGATGGGGAAGACGTAGTTCTGTATTGGGTCGTCGTATCTCTAGGAGATCTGTGCCAGCAGACCCGTGTGTGGGGGGCATAAACTTTTCTGGG
>JAOXJJ010000678.1:662838-679355 GCA_025769935.1 Phoenix roebelenii | reverse complement strand
TTTTAATGCCCAAGCCCGAAAAATTTCGGGCCGGGCTGGGCGGGCTGGGCGGGCCAGAAGGCCCGTGATCAGCTCTATTGTTGAACAAAAAAGTTGGAGAAGGAGTTTCAGTCATAATGCTAGACTGATTGCTGGGGGCAAAGCATCGGTGGACTAACAGCCATAGGGGTAGAGCGCAGCATAGGAAGGCATCACCTATGCTAGGCGAGTTTTGGGCCAGAGTGCATCATCCTCGAAGGAGACTCAGCCTTGGTGATTGAGAGGTTACAAGGTGGGGGGCGAAGGAGGATGAGAATCCTCTGCTTTGTGACTTCGGATGCTGGAGGATTGTAGCGCCTTTCAGGCTATATATATGTACGAGAAAGCAAACAGGGCAACTAACTGGGTCACCTCCTTTACTGCCTAGCATTCAGGAGAGATCCTGTGGGCTTGTCAGGGGGCTATTCCTTCATCACTTTCTCATTTTCTTTTACTTGACTCTGCTGGCTGCACTCATGCCATAATGGTATGAGAAGCCGTTGTCCCTTAAAAAAAGAGAGAGAAAAAAGAGAACAAGATTGGCGAGAATGGTATTTCTCAAGATGCCCAAGGAGCGGGGATCCTTTGTGCCCAGCTGAGCCATGCACTGCCAGCGCTTTCATGGCTCCCGCTGATACAGCATGTAGGTCGTAAGTGATAAGGTGCACGGGCAAGGACAGAGGTCGCATTAGATTCACCTTTCTTCACATGAGTCTACCATTGAACCACCCATGGTCACTTTGAGATTTGTATAGGGCATGATCCAATGGTTAACCCCGCAAAAAAAAAGATCAAACGTTCTTTACAACCTGAACCCATGGGCAATCGCAAAGCAATGTACAATGTTTAGAAGTTATGTGAGAACCCGTACGGATGTGTGTTTAGTCCCACATCGGTTATTCGCTGGGTAGATCTTGGATACTTATACAGGATCAAGGAATCCAAATAATAACTTCTGGCTAGCCATTTTGGGTGAGGGCTTGGGTTGTTACAAATGGTATTAGAGCGGATCCGGCCCATAACCTATGTGGACTAGGGGGACACTGCAGCATGGATCTATTGGGGCTAACCACGGGCCGATCGTGTTGTTTGTGATTAGATTTGAATGGATTTGAATACTTAGTCTGAAGAGGACGTCAGGGCTTGAACGAAAGGAGTATGTGAGGACCCGTGCGAGCGTATATTTAGTCCCACATCAGTTATTCGCTGGGTAGATCTTGAGTACTTATACAGAATCAAGGAACCCAAATAATACCTTTCGGCTAGCTATTTTGGGCGTGGTCCTGGGTTGTTACAAGTTATCTGCAACAGACCGGCGTAAACCCACAGTAGGTCTAACAAAGCGATTCTGACACAATCCTTTTGTTGCAGAAAGGCAAAGGCTTGAAACAAAATATACGAGCCACTAGAAAGCCAAAGGCATGAAACAAAATGTAACTAAGAAAACGAAATAAAACTTCACTATAGGTAACAAGAGTTTGTTGTCATGCCATTATATGAGCCACTACAATATGTCTAAGTATGTAAACCAATGTCAAATGTATAAGATCATTTTCTTTCTACCATGTATCACCGATTCTCGAGTTAGAGCTGAAAGCGGGTCAAATTAATCCGAGCGTATTCATTTTTGTATCCGGTTTGAATCAAATTTGAATAATATTTTTTGGGTTCAATTAGATTCGGATACAAATTCGCATAGTTAATTCAAAAATCTTCGAGATACGAATACACATGATTTTCCTAAATCCAAATCCGAATATCCGTATAACAAGATTTAAGTGAAAAAAAATAAGTTAAGTTAAATCAAGAAACCAATTAAATGATTAACCAAATTTAAACTAAAAAAACTCAGATATCGGATGACTGTAACTTAAGATAAAAACCCAAATACGGAATACCCGATTCGAATAAAATCTTTCCAATCACTCCACATGCTCGAAAGGCTCAAATATCTCATTCGTCCATTTTATTCATCTATTCTTTTCGTCGTCTTCAAGCAACTAAAGTTTCGAAGATCCGTCTGTGAAATGCCTTAGAGGACAAGCAAACTTGAGCAGTATATCCTTTATAAAATTATTATTATTTATTATTGATAAATATTTATTAAAATTATATTTTGTTAATTAATTTTTTTTATGATCTCCATATTCATTTACAATAAATATGAATATGCTTGATTTCTAATTCCTATCTATATCCATTTAAAATAAATATAAATATTAATTTTAATATCTATATCTATATTTATATCTATATTTATTTAAAAATAAAAATATAAATATAAATATATTAATATTTGATCCGTATGTGTGTTTTATTCATGAGGTTGTACTTGTTTTCTGTATCTTTACATGAATGGCGTGGCATTTTATAGTAATGAATGATAAACGCAGAAGGCCCAACACCGGGAGTACAAATGTGTCCCGGACAATGTACTGACCATGAAGAGAATAGAGAAGGCCCAACACTTAACAGTAGTATATCCTTAGCAAAGCACTTGGGCTCCTTTTGGAAGGTATGCTTTGGAGGGCCAGAAAACTTTTTTCAATGATTTTGAAAAAATCGATAAAAATTTTGAAA
Source organism: Phoenix roebelenii (assembly GCA_025769935.1). NCBI lineage: Eukaryota > Viridiplantae > Streptophyta > Magnoliopsida > Arecales > Arecaceae > Phoenix > Phoenix roebelenii. Next base: position 676,757 of record JAOXJJ010000678.1, on the reverse strand, counting down.
AGCTTTCAGACTGCCCTAAAAACTGAAAAAAAAAAAATGTTAAAAAAATCCAATTTAGAGCTTTTAGAAAAAAGGTCTACTTAGGAAACTGTTTTTAAGATAAATAGCCTGCATCGGAGTCCTAGTAACAAAATTCTTAGAAACTTAATTTAACATTAATTTATTAATCAGCAATACTTCATAGTATTAGTTTTTGATGGTACAATATAATAATAATTAAAAAAATATATGTAATATTTTTTATTATTATTTATTAATACTAAAAATATTTTTTTAATTTTGTTACTAAATGGATATTAAAATTTCATAGCATTTCAAAAATATAGCAACCAAACAATAAATAGTTTTTTTATGAAAAGCAGTGAGAGGACAAAAACTCCACTATTTATAGATGCTAAACTAGGCATTCATACCTTCACACTCTCCAACCTTTAGAAAGGCTGTGGCATGCACCAGCATCCATATAAAAAAATAATAAATAAATAAATAAATAATTGTGCAAGCAAAGCTGTCCAATATAAAGTTTGCCTCACAGAACCAAACAATGTCAAATAGCATCCAACCATCATGTCAAACTACAATGAGCCGGTGGTTCAAAAAAGAAGAGGTTTGTGTATGATCATCATACCAATGATTCAGGGAAAAACAGCAATGGTTATTCTATCACTTGTGATAGTTCATTACGTAATACAAGAATCTGCTGCTGAACCCTGCCCAAAAATCGAGTTGGCCACCGTCATTACCTCACAGCAGCAGTGCATAAAACCGATCTTATTACAGGATCCTCCAATTCATTTGAACCTTACTGCTTTGACTGCATCACAATTCCAAAATTCATTAGCGTTTCTATCACTGGCTTCTGTTAGCACCAGTCATGTCTATGATATCTGACTAGCAAGCACTATAAACATGAAGCCTTTTACAAAATTAGCCAACCAATATTATACTAAAATGTACAATCCCCAATATATCACAAGCCACCAATTATTAGTTACAAGTAAATTGGTTCTTCCTGAAATTCTTTTAACCAATGTATAATGTCTAACTTGCAATCATCCAAGCAAATTTAGCATATATAGACATCATGCCAAATTATCTTTCGCCCCAGAGAATCACAAGGCATCACTGATAGTTGTTACTTACAAATTATAGGTTACTCCTAGATTCTTTAACCAAGGTATAATGTCTGACTTGCATTGTAACGATGATTTACAGCTAGATCTGGGGGGCTGAGATGGTAAAACTCATACTAGGCAGCTGTAACATGATGCCACTCAGTAATTACTATAAAAAAAGAAGTGTTCAACACATTCACAATTTTTGCACAAGGGTTCTGGGCCTAAATGAATGGTGCAATGGCTACTAGGAATTACTGTTGTATATACATAATTTCTGAAACCTAGAAATCTTTCTCAAATATTATAATATCCTAATGTTTTTCTTCTTTGGAAAATTCCATAAAACAGGGTTCTTAGAATGTATTCATGAAGCTTTAAATGTATTTTTCTGGTTGGTTGCTTTATAATGTTGATATCACAGAAATTAATATGCTAAGTAAATTTTCCACAAGAAAAGGTTTATCAATTAATTTTCTGCATTCCTTGGTTGTGACTTTCTTCAGGATAAAATCATGAAAAAAAAACAATTATACAGTCCAACTCATTTATTTTAATAGTCTGTACAGACCAGCTTTCAGAACGCTTGCCAACCAAATGGGCGTCTTGAGGACCAATTGTGTTTATTACTACTTTTGCTTTCGAGCATTAAATTGAGCATGCAATACTAAGGTTTAATTTGTGTAGAGATTTCATACATTTGTGCAATTGATCTTGGTTCATACTGTTACATATCATGAGAAATAGGAAAATGATGCTACAGACATTCAATAAACAATGATGCACAAATTGTACCTCTGTCTGTAGGTTTGACTATTCAACACCATGCACAAGTGTCCAACTATGGTTCTCATGCCATACAAAACACATTCATGATATATACAGGGTTCACTAGTAGTCCAAGCAAGGATAGTCCAAATAAGAACTCTTCAATCATCCCAAGAAAATAACGCTATCATATCCTATTTTTGATAAATATAAAAACAAATACCTGGGAGTACAAGAAAGTCCCAAGGACAGCGATGGCAGCTCCAAGTGCATTGATGGGTTGGACAGGTGTGTGGAAGATTATGATGGAAGAGACAATGACAGATATCCGCTTCATGGTGTTACCAATACTAAATGTCAAGGGAGAGATTTCATCCAAGGACATATAGGAAACCTGGTTGTACAAGTGGTAGAAGACGCTCTGGGCTGCAATCCACCTGCCATTTGAAATGAATAGCTAAAATGTTACTTCTAATATAGTAGAAGCAAGTTTAAAATTGGCTCCTTTGAAAAGTGTCCATAATCAGCCAAAAGAGGAGCTATTAAGTGTGTTTGACATGCTATGTGCAATGATAAACAAAATTCAACCAGTATGTAATCAGAAAGACAAAAAAAACAAAGAAGGCAATTGAAAATTGGTCAATGGTGTCATTTGTAACGAACTTTCTAACTAAAAATTACATGACAAATTAGTAAAATACAGGTTGAAAGACTTAAAAAATTAAATTAGAGAACTAAGAATCACGAGAATCTTCACTCATCAAGTGAATAATGTGGAACGTTTACTGCAAGTGCACAAAAATTTAGTCTTCCAACTACAATTGATCACTGTGAATTGTGAAAAGGACTGCATGACAACTAACTAATTTAATTATCTCCTGTCCTGATGGAGACAACTTGGAAAATATAACTTCTTTCAACTTAAGTAACTGTAGCACGATTATAACAGTAACTAGTCATAATGGGCAGTCTGAGTTACTGCCTTAACAACAGAAGATCATCTAAAAAGAGAGGCCAAGAAACAGGTATGCACTTACCAGACAAATTGGGGACCAATCTGTGAAAGTGCGTTCTCCCAGCCAGCAGCCCACATCTGTGGGCCTTCAACTGCAACAGCAAAAGGTATGAGTATGAAGAGCGACAGTAGTGAGAGGCAAGCATAATAGTTCATCCCGCTGACCGACTTCCCCTTCATCCCCCTCTTGGAGAAGATGTTCCGGAACACAAATGCCAGATTGGATATCATTGCACCCATAAAACCTGGAATCACAACAAACATAAATTGACACTTCGACAAATCATGGTGAAATACATCCAACCAGAAAACTACAGTGAATACTTCCCATAATAACCCTCAAATCTTGAAGTACTCGAATTACCCATGAAGTATGCCAATTCAACAATAGTGGATGGAAAGATAAGTAGAAATGAACCCAGTTCAGCTAGATTTGTTTGAAAGGCAATAAAAGAGGTCCGAAAGTCAAAGGGTCACACAAAAGAAAAAGGACTGTAAAATGTTTCTCTACTAATTTGAAAGACAAAATAATCAAACAACAAATTTTCCAACATTCATCTTTTTTTTTCCTCTTCAGAATTTTGACTAGATATAAAAAGTTAGAGAACACAAAAAAACAAACGAAAAGAAAAGTTGAAGGGCCCAATTCAGTTCTTCACCAAGTCAAATAAAAAAAAAAAGAAGTTATCTAGGTTCCCTTTAGCATCAAATAGGGAAAATATATCTATCAATTGTTTTTGTGAGCTTTTAGGAACTTTTTGAGTCTCTGAATACTAATCCATAAAGTAAAACCATCCCTTGACATCTTAATTTACATATGAAGCAATATTATGAAGATCTTTTTGATCTGTAAAAACACTGACACAGCAACTTAAAATCAAATAAACCCAAATTGCATAAGCTTTTCTGAGCAAATTCTTTGAATTCTTCTTCTTACCAGTCATGTTGAAATTGAGCTCTGTGACCGCGGCAAGAGCACAACCACCAATAATCGGCACAAGAGACAGATAAACCGGCAAAGGAAATCTCTCTCCCAGCAGAAACCTGGACACCAACACGCTGAATGCTGGCTCTCCACTCTTAATTATGTGAGTAAATGACACCGCCACCTTCGACATGCTCACCGTCGCTGCCACATGCCCGATCGTATGAGCCACTGCCACCTGGTGCAGAGAAAACCGATCCCTAAAAACGCCAATAAACAGAGATACAAACCCCAAAATCCAACCAAAGATTCGATTTTTATTACCGGGAAGAGGGTTTTCCAGAAGTCGAAGTCGGTCTTGGGGGCCTCGGCGATCCTTGTGGCCCAGGAGGCCAGCATCATGACGGAACCCGTGGCGAGGGAGAGGGTGGAGGTGAACCAGGGGTAGGGGAAGGCATTGAGGACCTTCTTGTTGTAGATGTTGAACACCACGTTGAGAGCCCACCAGGTGGCGAAGTAGATCCCGATCTTTACCTTCTGGGCGGCGGCCGAGCGCGTCTCGCCATGGGAAATCTCCACGTTCTCCGACCTATCGGCCTCGTAGGCCTCGCGCTTGAAGCCGAGCCCCCGGGGCTTCGTGTCCGAGAGGACTCCATCGCGGTAACCAAAGCCAGAGCCATCTGGAGAGGCGAGATACAGGGGTTTCCGCGAGGAAACGGAGAGCTTAGGGTTTTTTACCGCGCAGATGGAAGGAAGGATCGCAAGCTGCGATCTTGGAGCCGGGGATTTGGATCGGACGAAATCGGCGACAGCGAAGGCCGCTGCGGATTGCTTCAAAGAGCAAATCATATTTCCAAGCGATCGGAACAGAGGAGGCAGAGATCAAGATCCGAACTTTAGGCTTCCCGGAGGCGGAGAAGCCGATGCAAAGTTTTAAAAAAGGCGATTAAATCGAAGATGAGAACAAGGAAACCAAGGAACTCAAAAAGATTCCTCTTTTCCTCGTTCCGGCGCCTAATATCTCAAGTTCTCTGGTTTTCGGAACTGAGTTGTCGAGAGAAGAGATCGAAAATGGTCAGGCGGCGCTCTCCGGTCAAATAAGCTCGAGAGCGATAGGAAAAACTCGGCAAGCGGAAACAGGCGACCACAACAAGTCCTAGGAATTTATAAAATCGGAACCCTAAAAATCTGGAGACCCGGAGGTCTCGATACAGAAGGAGAGAGAAAGATACGTAATTTCAGCACGGAAGGGAAGTGGGTTGGTGAGCGAGAGACGGAGACAGAGAGAGAAGGGGGAGGGAAAGTTTGGCATGGAATTCCTATAATAACCGTTTTCTTCCGGGAATGCCCCTCGATGCCCTTCGGGGGACAACCGGGCGGCCCTTTTTTTTTTTTTTGGTAAAAAGGGCGGCCCTTCCCCAATTCACGAGGCCAGCTATGAGCTATGTTTGCAATATGCACATACAAATATATTATATGATATTTCTTATTTTTTTAATTATATTAACACGAATGGTACCCACCGCATATGGAAGATAATAAAAATATAAATATTAATTTATATAATAATAAATAAATATTTTTATAAACAGAATGAAAAATAAATTATAAATGGAATATATGTAATATTTAGTGACTACTCTGATCCTTTCTTTTGCTTTGACTATGACATCAATTGAAAGATAATTTTTAATTTTTTTTTTTTCAAACATCAAATTTAAATAGAGCTCTATCAAAATAATTAAGAAGAGTTCCATATTTGTCAAAATAATTAATATTTTTATATTTTTAAAATAATTTATTTTTTATTAAACCATATGTATATTCTAAAAAAAAATTTCTCATGTCAAATTTAAATAGAACTCGTCAAAAAATAATTAACAAGAGTTTCTGTGTTTTAATCAATAAGAAACTTTTATATAGGAAAAAATAGTCTCGAAAATAATTTAAAAGTATGTTTTCTGAAATATTTCTTTTTCTCTAAAAAATTTTTAAACAAAGTAAATTTGATAGGAGGTGCACACTGCGCCAAAATATGTTATTTCTGTTACTTTGTAGATAGCATTGTCATGTTCTAGATCATTATGCATTAGTTTCCGGTTGATATAATTTGAAACTGCATTTGCATTATCAGGTTGCAGTTCAGGTGTTCTTCCTCATTTGATTTTCAATTCACTGTCAGCTCCTAATTCACTTCCATGCACTTCACACATGTTAGGATTGTGTGGAGAGATTTGGGCTACAAGTCAAACCATGCAGTGCATAAAAAGAGGGTTGCAGCAAGGAGCAAAACACCTTCATTTCCAATCCATATAACACCAATACTTGGATTCACATTGTCTATCCTAATACTTTCCAACCTGATGGGGGGCAAAATGGATCGTCCTCTTCACAACATGGGACCACCCAATTTCAACCAAATAGACATCATCACCGAAGCAGGCCAGACCTCAGTCTTGCTAAACACCGGTTCGACCCCGGACCCTACAAAAAGCAGGGCAGACCTCGCCCAAATCTCTCCGCTTGGAACACCTTGCAGGATCGATCAAGAGCCGAAAAAGCTCCATCGACCACAGGTATCTACAATGACGCCCCTCGAGCCGGGCTCGAAGCGCTCTGCAAGATCGACTGAGAGCCGAAGAGGCTCGTCGACCGCAGGTATCCGCAACAATGCCTCGGCTCGAGCTCGGGGCCCCCTACCGAGCTGACTTCAGAGCCGAGGAGGCTGGGCCGACCTCAGCGTCCGCCGAGCCAACTTCATCTAATATATGTCGCGGCCTCCCAAGCGAGCCCGACCTCAGTACTCATCAAGCTGACTTTGAAGGAAAAATTTTCCGAGTTGTCCGATAAAATTGGACGCCAGGCATGAAAATCAGTTTTAAAATTTTATTTATAACAATTATAAATATTAAACATAACTTTTATATAAAACATACCTCGATCCCGCAGCGGAAGTTGGTCGAGGTAGGGCGGATCTAGATCTTTGAACGTTGCTTCGCGAGGCCTAGATCTGCAGGCTCTCTACTTCACGCGCACGCCAAACTTCATAGGAAGGTAGGATGGTGTCTGTATTTTGCAAAATCAATTTTTGCAAATGAACCCTAAAAGAAAACACTTTTCTTTCTTTTCCTTCTTCTTCTTTCTTCTCTTCCGTATCTTCACTGTATGCCCGAGAAATCGGACGCCGATCATAGAGGAAAGGAAGATGAGGACACGTCGCCAGATCTGGATGCTTACCACCGGGGAGAGGATTGAGAGAGAAAAACCACTTCTTCTCTCTTCAAAACTCCCGTTTAAGCCTCTCTGTTTCGTGAGTTTTATACACAGACAGAGACTTTAATCTTCACTAATCTTCTCTAGTTTTTCTCTCTGATTCACTCACAATTCGTCTGTTGATCGAGAGAAAATGGTGGCCTACTTATAGGCCAATGCTGAGAGGATTTAATCGGAGTAATTGACTGCCTTACGAATCCATACGTTATGATTTCATAACGTTCGTTTCAAAAACAAACATGGGGAAAAATAGTAAATCCATCCGATAACAGTTAGATTTCAAAAATCAAATTGAACCGGAATGTAGCCGGTTCAAAAACTGGACATTCCGGTCCAGACGGCAAGTCGAACGGAGTTTGGATGGTGACGTGGTGTGGAGATGAAGCCGGGAGGAAGAAGGCTCTATTTTCTCCTCCCAGGCTTTTCTCCATCGCGGCTCACAAGAAACCTTAAGGGTCCATGGGAAAAGAGAGTTAAGGGTCCATGTGAGCCTTGGTCCACGGGTCCATGGGTCCATAGGTTATTAAAAGTTGGATTGGGTCAGCCAGTTCCATTAAATGTGTTAGCCTAATTGATTCACTTAGTTCTAAACCAAATTGATGGCCTAATTGAATGATTTTTGATCTGAAAAAAATCCACATGGGTTCGACTCATAGGAGGTTGAATTGGGTCCAGTCTCGGCTCGATCCAAGTCCGACTTAGATCAAAACAAATACAAAATTAAATTTCAATTAAATCGTGATCAAGCCCTATTATACTAATTGAGACCCAATCAAACCCAATCTCAACAATTGAGTCCTGATCATGTTTAATTACATTAATTGAAACTTGATCGACCCTGAATACAGACTTAATTAGTTGTTCATCCATGAAATTTAGCATGTACCTCATGTTTAATGCTAGCTGAACATAGACAAGACCAAATTTTAAATGACCCACAATTTTAATTCTTAATTAAATTGGATCAAGACCTTCCTACTTAGCTTGACTAATGTGCGTGACTCCGATAGGTTCGAACACTAAGCCAATATTACATGGACTAGTCCATGCACTAATCGATGTGACCATCTAGCAATGATACCTGACGTCCGAATAGGTCGAATATGCAAAGCAACATTCAAGAACCTAGATGTATGGTTACTGTATAATTCATCCCTATGACCATCGATGCTCAAGATGACCTCGGAGTGGACTGTCGACCTCTGGATCCGGTCATCCATAGTGTATTTCAAATAATCAAATCAAGTGACCTATCATTTGGTTTACCCTGGCCAAGGTTTTACAGAATTAAAATACAGCGAGACATCAACTTCTATAATCTGTAGTAGTCAATCCCTTCTTGACTCATATACAGACTTCGCAAGTATTTGACTGCACTCAGCATCCTTCCGATCCCTGAATTAAAAATTCAGGTCGTCTAGTGCCTAAGTACAATGAATTGCTTGCAAGTCACTGTGATAGTCTTAGGTCTAAGGGGTACTTATGCCTATACACTTTGCGAGCTAACTCCCGACAGTGAAGTGCTCCGCAGGTGGGTCACTATTCAGTGATGATGTACTCCTACATCTCACCTGTATGCCATACAGTGTCTTCACACTCCTTAGTTAAGAGGACAACCAATTAAATGGCACACAACGATCTATACTTGACATAACTATCGTACAATTGATAGCTCATCATTTGGTCGCGAACTGGTTTAAGGACTAAATGATAAAAACCTCCTTTATCCACTAAATTAGTCCTAAGGACTTTATCACAATACACTGAAGTTCAAATTGAAGATGAAACACTTGTGATAAATGAAAAAATGCCAGAATAAATTTTATCATTTTAATAAAACATATACAAACTCCAATTTCTTACAATTAACAAAAAAATGGCTTTGGGACACAATTCCCAACAGACTTCACCAAGTAAAGGTTGCGGCCTCCAAGTGAACCCGACCTCGCCCATGGCCACATCCACGTGCGCACCTATGTGCGCCCCTATGTCCACATACGTGGCCGTACATTACAATCTTACCACGCCATGCTTTGCTTGCTGGCCACACCACAATATGTCAATCAGAGACCATACCCTGCCATCTTTGTCGACGTCATGCCGTTCACAAGGACGGCCTACACCGTATACCTCAAGCAAGCTCTGACTGCACGCCACCTGAGCACCTCTATGGGAGCTATAAATAGCCACCCCATCAGGTAACGCCTGAGGACTTTTGGTTAGACCATATAAAATCTACTCTAACTTCATCATCGGTGTGTCCTCACCAGAACTCCACCGGTGAAGCTTTGTGCAGGTCCACCAACGCGCAGGAAGCGACTCCGTTCTTCATCCCGCCTGGTAGCTCTCTCCGACTCCTCCGGCGTGGCCGCCCTCGGGCTGAATTTGAACCACAACAATCCATTATGAAAAACATGAGAGTCCCAACCCTTTACATAGATCCCTCATACGTAACATCCTAAATCCATCATGACAGTCTTAACCCGTCATAACAGTCCCACCCACCTTCCATGGCAGCACCTTCCATGGCAGCCCATTCAAGGTGACCTTGACATTCCAGCCAAAAGCCAAAAAAACTAGGTGAGATGCTTCATATTAGCTTGATAGCACCGGAGCTTGCTCTTGAGCTTTTTGTTGCCTTAGAGAAGCCTATTAATGATCTTCTTCTAGCGCACAAAAATAGGAGGATCATGCCAGAAGAATACACACATCTCCTATTCATCTATGGCAACAAGGAATTATGAGATTCAGACTAAAGGTTGAGTACCTTGAAGATTAACTTACCTCATACTTTGAGCATCCATAGAAGCACTGACTAGGCTTGTGGCTATCCATGAGACCTAAGATAGGCCCTTCTTCCACATGCCAGTGTTGGATGAGATTGCTTGAAGAGGTAGAAGAACCGAAGACCTGGCTTGCTGAGGAACTGGAGATTGATTGGCCTGCTTCCATGATGAAAAAGTTCTTTCCAATCTCTCTTACTAATTGCAAAGAAGCCCTAAGCCCTGTCTAGAAGGTAGCTTCATTCGGCTGGTGTCATGCACTTCCAGCATTATGAAAGTGCTGCCAAGTCAAGGGCATTTTAGTATTAAAGTTGTAATGTGACTGTTACATGAGTCTAATGGGAGAAAAGCATAGATGGATGACTAGAGGTGCAAATGAGTCGGATTGGGTCGGGTCATAAGTGACCTCGACCCAATCCGATTTTTTTTTCGAGTCCTAATTTTGGACCTAGGCCCAACCCAATAAAGAACAGGTTGGGTCGGGTCGGATCCATCGTTACAATTTTTGACCCAATGAGTCATTCAGGTCGGGTCGGGTCGATGTATAACCCAGACCTAACCCAAAAAATTCGGAGCTGGTTCGGGTCCTGGTTGGAATCGATTCAGGTCAACCCATCCATGGCTTTAGAACTTGTTTGCACAGCTCGCGGGCGCAAATAATTTTATAGATTTAGATCGGGTCATCAGATTGAAAATTCAAAATTATCCAAATTTCAAATGGGTCGGATCGGATCTGAATTCGGTAAACTGAGATTCGATCTGAATAAAGGAACATGTCTAATTGTAAAACTTGACCCAGCTTCACAGGCCCTCCAAAATGGGTCAGATCGGGTCTAAGGGGGTCGGGTCGGGTTACAGATTAATCCGACCCATTTGCAGCTTTATGGACGACCCAACCGTTCATGAACTTGAGAGAGCTAATTTTTAAATAAAAGGAAGAGTCAGTGAAACTCGGGTAAAGTGACCGGGTCATTTGGAAATTTTCCCATCATGTTATCTTGCAATGATCAATAATCTATTACAACCACAGCAAATAATTTATCCATAGAAAATGTAAGCCTGGTCCTATGGTCAATTATTGTATACTTCAATGGACAAAAACAAAAGAGAATAGTCCTTTGAAAAGAGAATAAAAATATAATATCTATCTCACAATGCAATGCAGTTTTAAATTATAGAAACTATAATCTATACATAATTGATATGGCCAAAATTATCAACTGTGATACACAAAAATTTCCAAAAGCAGTAGAAATATTACTGTTCATCTTTATCAACCAAAGTATCAATCATGATATCAACTATAGGTGCAAAAGCAGTAGACCATGCATGCTTTGTGTCCCATAGGTGTGTCTCTGATTTGGTGTTGGTGTAACCTGCAAGCACCACCACAAATCAAACATTTCAACCATGACAAATGAGTTAGATGCAAATGAATATTAAATATATTTTTTCGAAACAAAAAAAGGCAATAATTTATAGATATAAATGCTATAAAAAATGCTATGTTTAGGTCACCTGAGATGCATTGCTCCGTGATCCATCCTTTTTTGTAGCTTTGCCCCTTGGACCTTGCATCTCCTTGTGAGTGGCTGGCACTTCACCACCTTCTTGACCTAGCTCTAGCTAGCTTGTCCCTAACTTGCACCCTTTTTTTCCTTTACCTTTTTCAGCCCTTTGCATGCTCTTGAATTGTGACCCTATTGTAGCCAATTATGTTCATTGCTTTCACTTTGGCTTTCTTCAACTCAATCTGAATCTTTGGATAAATTTGACCACCAAACTTGTTGATTCCCTCCCTTTTTGCTTGGAACCATTCCATTAACAATCTTCTAATTGTCTCTAGCGTGGAAATAATGGGCTTCTCCTCGTTCTCAACTATATACTTGATGAAGGTTTCACTTATATCATTTAGCGACTACTCTGACTTTGATCTTGGACTAAAAGCATGCCTGGACCACATAATAAAAGGCTTTTTGAGCAACCACTCATATGCTCCATCATCCGGCCCTTCCATTTCTTGCATAGCCTTCTCAAAGTCATAAACAATATTTGCTCCTGCACACTTCTACAAAGCCTCTCTATATATATTTCCCCTTGTTTGCCCTTTCCTTGTCCATTCAGGTGTGACAAAGTACTTATTGGCAAATGGAAAGGATGACAAGTTAGATGGTGGGTAGATGTGTGCACGGGCATGCCACAGGAATTGGATCAGCCAGAAAGATGGTGATCAAAGGGAGAATAGATAATAGCATGGGTCAAAGTACCTTAACCTTCAAGAATTTTCATCACCACTGCACAATCATTCGAAGAAAATAAATTTGGATAGAGATAGGCGGTATAGCACTAGGCTATGGTAGTAGAAATTCTAAGTTACTCCTACTCTGATGGTAGAAACTACCGATAGATCAAAAACTAAAATAAGACAAAATGTATTGATTGGATTATCAAAGGATCTCATACAAAGTACAAATTTATTATTTATACTAAAAATAAAGTAACTATAATACTACCATTGATCCCTACAACTACCCATGTTGCCACAATCCTCAGCGGTTCTGATGGTTTGCTCGCATGCAATGTAACCACAATCTAGATCATGATGTCCTTCAACTTGTGGCTTGTACCAGTGTATCATGGTTAATCACGACCAAGTTCTTATTCTTTGACCTACTTATTCATGTCATAGCCTACCTACTTAGTATGATCCATTACAATCGAACTCTATCTAGTCCAGCAACAATCACATAACTCTCATTTGCTCTGTTTCTTTCAAAAAATAATTCATGTGGCGGCCAGCTGGATTGGCGAAATGAGGTGTAAACAATGCCGATTACATCTCATCAGTCAATAATCAAGCAGCCGACGGGATGTCTGATATCACCCCAGAATCTGTAGAGTTTAATCTACAATCTTGGTCCAAATTTGTTGATTGATTACTGCCTTTTTTTTTTCAAAGCATTAATTCTACTCTTGGTAATATACTCATATCCTTTCTAGCTCCCTTGAGTCATGTGCTTCTACATATGTTTTCCTTCATTGACTTTTGGATTGGCTCATACACTGCTCAAAGGATTTTTAGTTGTTCTACTTTACTTCCTATATCAATAAGAATTTATTTTGTCTCTCGAAAAGGCACACCTTTTCTGTATCAATAGCCCTACATCCAAAATAAAATAGCACAACCTTCTTAATTTTGTACTTTCGTGCATGCCTCCCACATTGTAAAATAATATTTCTTTAAATATTTCTCATTAATGGCTCGGCCATAAGTCTCACTAATATATATACTTCCACATATATTCTCCTCAGGCTATACTAGATTAATAAAATATAGTCCTTTCTGGTTCATGGATCATTTCCCAAACCTTAAATCACGCAGCTCGATAGGAAGAATTATCTTTCTTGTTAAATCTCCAATGCCGAAGGATTTTGATTGAACTTTCTTGTCATAAGACCGCACGACTTTTAGCTTTTGGGCATGCAAACAAGTCAAGACTACCAGCCTCATTGCATCCAACTCTCCCAACTCGGCCATCATAGCCTAAGCATAATCTTGACTAATCAGTTTGGACTGATAAGTGATCCTATGTGATTTAACAATTATCTCTATAGGTAGCACTATGTCATGGCTATAAGGCAAGGAAATAAGGTATTGCCCTAGTTTCTGATTGTTTAGATGTCTTATATCCCTACATTACTTAAAAAAGGACTTCATGCCATACTCTCAACCTTTTACCAACAAACTTGTGGATGTTGTTTATTAATATTTTATTAGTCGATTCGGCCTAACTATTGCCTTAGGTATATTATGGTGTCGAGTTGATAATATGAAAACCAGTCTCTTTCGCAATGCTAAGACATCTTGATTGGTCGAAACAATTTTCTGATCAGCCACTATAGTCTTTAGAAGGTCGGATCTATGAATTATATAATGTTTGGTGAAGTTAATAACAACATTTTTGTTAGACATATTCTGCCGCTGTGCGGGCCATACCTTGCGGGGTCCCTGAGCAGCATAGGGAGGGTCACTGTCAGCA
>JAOXJJ010000678.1:628588-654381 GCA_025769935.1 Phoenix roebelenii | reverse complement strand
CCCCTACCGCCGGCGAGATCGTCCGTCTCTACAAGGAGCTCCTCTCGGAGCTTACCTTCAACTCGAAGCCAATCATCACCGATCTCTCCATCATCGCCGGGCAGCATTCCCAGTTCGCAGAGGGGATCGCCAACGCCATCTGTGCGCGGATTCTTGAGGTCGGTCTTTTGAATTCTTGGTGTTCTTGATTCCAATTGTTGCCTGCTCCATTGGTTTCTTGTACGATTTGATCATGGTAATTTGTCCGGTTTGGTCAACATATCTTGCGCATGATGTTGAGATTTTTGGTTTATCGCAGAACTTGTGTGGTTGATGGAAAATTTTGATGTTTTCTCTTGGTGTATTGATTCTTGTGAACTATATCTTTTGCTGTTTTAACTATTATGCTGATGACTTTCTTTTTCTAAATAAATTTCGATGAATACAGTGCTCTTTCGGCACAAAGAAGCGATGCAATTGTAGTGCAAAACACACACCTTTTCAGTTTTATGCATGATTTAATCAAACATAATGCTGAACTGAAGTGCAAACTTAGTATGCATCATAATTGGAAACCATAGCACGCTTGGTTCAAGTAATGTAGATATTTTTTCCAGAGTATGGTTACAGCTGCTGCTATCTGTTTTTTTTTTTTTTAATTGCTACTAATATGCAATGAGGTTCTTACATTGTTATATTTTCAGGTCCCTGTAGATCAAAAATTACCCTCATTGTATCTTCTGGATAGTATTGTGAAGAACATTGGTCGTGATTATGTGAGATATTTTGCAGCTCGCCTCCCCAAGGTGACCATTCTGTTCTATCATTCTGATATCCTTTTACCCTGGATATTCAGTTCTTGTGCCAAAATTTTGAACTTTTGAGTTAGGCACCAGCAGGAATCCAGTTCACATATCTAATGTTGCATTGTGGTTATTTTCATAACATTCTTTATGCTCCTTTAATCCTACATATTTAAACAAACACTTTAAATTCAATATCTACAAAATCCTGAAGCCTACTTAGTATTAAACTTTTTTATTGTCTGATTTTCTTAATTTACTATTTCAACCATAAGTTTCTATGCCATTGCTTTTCCTTTATTATTTTTCTGATCTTTATTGCTTATGATTGGAATTAAGAGAATATCATTGTGTAATTTTGGGGTCTCGTTTTTTGTGTATTGCAAGGTGTTTTGTGAGGCATATAATCAAGTCCATCCTACCCAGTATCCTTCCATGCGCCACCTTTTTGGGACTTGGTTCCAGGTCTTCCCTTTATCAGTACTTCGTAAGATTGAGGATGAACTCCAATTTTCTCCTACCGAGAACAAACAATCATCAGGAATGTCAAGTACAAGGCACTCTGAATCTCCATCTTCTCGTCCATCTCATGGCATTCATGTAAATCCTAAGTACCTAGAAGCACGACAGCAGTTGAAACATCCAACTTTGGTAAGATCTATTTACCTATGTCACCATACCATCTACTAATGTTTTTGAGAAATATCTACTTAGTCTACTCATGGTTAAAGAGATGTAAAATGCTCTAAATTTTTTGATAGTCAGAAGAGTTTCTATCTATGAGATAAGGAGCTAACTAGAAAGTAATTGTCCATCCCTTTGTGCAACTAGGTTAGGATTCTTCAACTATTCTTTAACAGTAATTAATATAGGTAAGGAACCACATACATGGTGAATTATGTTAGGTCCAAACCCTCGTGGGGATAGGGGTCTGCATTAGGGGTGGCAATCGGGTCGGGTCGAACATAAACGGGTCGGGTCAGAACATCGTAAACCTGAACCCGATCTGAACCCGACCTGTTTATTAAACAGGTCAGGAATTACAACTTGAACCTATCATGTTTAATAAACAGGTAATCCGATATGATCCGTTTAATCTATTTAATAAATAGGTAACCTGTTTACCCAACTCGACCCGATCTGTTTAACCTGTATAGCCCAATCCATCTTGACCCGACCTGTTTAACCTTTGTTCGGAGAAAAAACCAAGAACAAACACGCAGAACTTCAAAAAAATTCCACAATTGCTTCCTTGCGGACCATATCTGCTACTCCTAACGCAAAGACCAAACATTACTGTAAATAACCAGAAGAAAATAGAAGAGGCCGACCTTTTCCGGAAGGGGCGCCGTGCTTCCCTCGTCCTCCCCACCGGGGAGCTTATCGGCGCTCCTCGCCCCGCTATCGCCATCATCCATCTTCCTTTCGCCGACCTTTTCCTTAATCTCGTCCTCAACCAACCCTCCGACCTCACCCTCGCCCTCCAGAAACCTGATCTCCTCCCTCGGCTCGACGGACGTGTTCACTGGGTTCTCATTCACCGGAGGCGCCTTGTTCCTCGACGCCCTCCTCCTCCTGGCGGCGGTCGGCCTCTTGGCCTGGACTATCGGGTTCGCCTGCGCTCGTCTCTTCTGCACTCCGCTACAGAGCTCCGGCAGCCTTCATCCATCCAACCTCATGCTAGAAAAATCCTATATCTCTCGGATTCTCGAAACCCTATCTCGCCGACGAGGAAGAGAAGAAATCCGGAGGGACTTGAGCGACGACAATGAGAGCGCCGATCGGGCGCGGCGATGGGTTCTGATCGAAGATTCGATGATAAAAAAAACGATTCGATCGCCTCTTTGGAAGGATCGGGGGGCTAGGATTCCCGTGTGGGGGAGAGCCTTTAAAGGTTTGCAGGTGATGATGAACAGTGGAAAGGGGGAAATTGTGGCCGTGACTCGTAAGGGATACGGAAATATTTATAGGTTAAACGGGTTAAATGGATTAAACGGGTCAGACATTTAAAATATGTATCCGATCTAATTAATAAATAGGTTAAACGGGTCAACCTGTTTACGACTCGAATCTGTTTAGGCCAAATTCAAACCTGTTTATGGCGGGTCGAACACGGGTCGGGTTGGCGGGTCGGGTCATATTTTGCCGCCCCTCGGCTTGCTACCATCGACAAAGGAATTTATTGGTTATTTTGTTTCTCATTCCCCTTGAGTAATTCATAAACACTTGCGCATTTCCGTATCAAGCTTGCCTTGGTAATACTTGCAAATTTGCTACACAACTTAGATTAATTGAGTAAAGGTTAGGGTAAAGTCAAAGGGATAAAAAAGGTGATCATGCAAGGTCTTATAAGTGATATGATGATGTTATTAAATGTGGAGTTGTAGACCCTATCAAAGATAGTAGGAGCGGTTGAGAGACAGGAAGAGAAACAAGTAGGAGTAAAAGAATGGGATCTGAAAACTATGTGCTAGAGGCCCATCTTCAAGTAGGAGATGGTGAAGTAGGATATGCAAAGCCAATTATTATAGATGAAGTGACTCCGATTCTTTATGTTAACCTAGACATTCCAAATCAAACTTGTACTCTAAGCCCTGTCCTCTATCTTATGTTTATGATTGTTGAAAAAAGAAAAGTGTTAGACCTCACTGCTGCATTCCTGACTGCTGATGGGGCAGTTAGTGAATGCTGATGTGGTGCTCTGGAAATGATCCAGTTGCAACTGACGCCCAGCCACACCCAGCCACTGCATGTATGCACTGCTCCCTGATTCTCACATGGGTCTGGAGAACTAAGCAGGAAATGAGTGGAGATGTGTAGCCGTAGACTAAAAATCATCCTTCATGTTCATTTATACTCGCAAGAAACCAGCTCTTTACATGAAAGGGCAGAAAGAAATATCTGAGCTCTCTTTTTCTGGGATCTGCAACCATTTATTCATTTTTTTTTAATTGACTGAGTATCAGCTGTCGTGATGCAGATGTGTGCAGCAGACGGTCATGATAAGGTGCATACTACTGATTTTGATGGGGAGCGAATGGAGGGGCGTGCATCAGAGGGCTCGAAAGGATGGCAAGGAGCTTCTCCAAAATTTCATGTGCGGTTCCAAGCCCTCTCTTCGTGATTCTCCTAATATCTCTTAACAAATTGTTGAAACTTTTTCATTCATTATTTTAAGCTTGAGGTGCAAACTGATAAATAAAACTGATGATGACTTGTAGTTGTTGGCTATACAAGTACATAGAAAGTCATCTTTGCCTTGCACATGTTTCTTTTCCCTTGTGTTTGGAAATTGAATACAGCTTAATCATTTCTAGAAATGCAAAAGATGAACATGACAAAAGCAAAAAAAGAAGACAGATGAAGGAAATGGTTGCCCTACTATGTTTTCTCATCTTCAAGGAACTAACGCAATAGAAGAACCCTGTTATCCTCAAAGTTAAAGCAAAATGAGAAGATGGAAGGAAACAGATTCCTTGTTGAACTTCAAGGAAGTGGATTCCCTTAAAAAAGAATAGTAGGAAATGGTTGAGGACCTGTTGAGTAGTTGGTTTCTTTCAAGCCAGGTTTCATGAACCATTCGTAGTTTATTTGAGAAAGAGTCTCAGACAATAAGTTACCTCCTCATTTGGGAAATAGTTCAACATACCAATGCATTCATGATTCATATTATAAACCTCAATCTAATGGAGTGAATCTCACTTGAATCATTTCCAGCAAGTACAATAAATTTTGGAAGAATTTTTTTTTCTTGATTTTATTGCTTCCTTGATGGCATAGAGTTAGAAACTCCTCTAGACATGCTTGTACATCTTGTTGATACCCCATGATATGTATTTTACTATAAGAATGAGGCAGTTGCGTAGAAGAGATGAAGTTTTTCATGAAAACAAGCTTGGTGGTTCTTCTACGAAACTTTTTGCACCTATTACAGAAATTTGTTTTCAAATGATAAGGTTAAATAGGCCTCATTTTTATTGTTGATAAATAATGGTGCGATAAAGCTTTCAAAATAGTTGATTTCTGAAGACTGTTTTGCAACTAATTTTTTTTTTATCATTTATTCCTTTTGTTGCATTCATCTCATCAAGATCATTGTTTACTTGGTGATGCATCATACTGTGTGAGAGAGGTTTGATGAATGGTGTAAATTAAATAACAAAAACTACAGAAAGTTTGGCTGAAATAGGGAGGAGAGATAGAGAGGTCCAACTGAGAGGTAAGAATACCAAGTGGAGTCTGCATGAACAGCAGGTATTTATAAATGTAACAGATGGGAGGGGAAAATTTTAGCTTTGCATTAAGCTGTGAAATTTTGTGAAGCAGCTACTTAAGTTGTTGATGTTGTTGTTGTTATGCTGAAAACTATTATCTTTTATGTTCGTTTTGATTACTCAGAAATTTCCTCACTATGGAATTCATAACCCACGAGTATTTCACAGTTTAAATCTTAAAATTCTTGCATAGAAATGTATGGACAAGAAGTGGGTCTTTGTTGTTTTCTTCTTTGACTCATTGCTACTATAATATAGTTTGACAATGTTGTTATCTTCACAGGACATTGAACACGTTAGAGGAGTTTCTTCCAGTTTACAAGTTTATGGGAAGAAATCTTCCATGCAATGCAGTGAGTACAATATTGATCATCCTGAGGTGCTTCCTGCACGACCAGGGGTAGCAAGAACAGGTTCACCACAAACTGCAGCCACATGCGCAGCCTCCATGGTTGAAGTGGAAGGTCCAACTCGCCAATTAAAGATCAAGATTTCAAGGCCTTCACCACCTCCAATAATTGGACCACGAAAGTCTATATCACCACCCGTTGACAGATTCTCAAGAGATACCTCTCCCAGGAGGGTGCGTGAAAGGGCTTCTCCATCTCATTCAGGATTTGTATATGGACCTGGCAGAGGGACTAGTCAGAATGGTTGGCTTGAGAGGAGACGGCCTTTTGATGATGGTGCCCAGCAAATACAAGCTTCCATGGCATTCAACCTTAATAATGGATATGCCAAGCAGCGCTCAAGAGAACTCATTGATGCATATGGAAATTATACAGGGAAAAGTTTTTCTCTTGAAAAGCTTCCAAAGGTACCACGGCTTGATGTGAATAGCGTGGCCAGTGAGAGAGCTGCTAGAAAATGGAAGAATTCTGAGGAAGAAGAGTATGTTTGGGAGGATATGAGCCCAACTTTATCTGATCGAAGCAGAAGAAACAGCCTGCCACCCTTTGGGCCCAGTACTGGAAGCTTGAGCACAAGAGCTGGTTTAACTAGACCAGATGCTTCACTGCTGGATCATGATTCTGGAAGGCGCAGTTGGCCTGGCCAAGCTCAGCTGCCTGCAGTTGGTGATCCTGCTAATACCATTGAAGATAGGATACCTGTATTTGGTGTATGGTTCTTGGCTTTTTATTCTGCATCGTTATTTTAGTACTGTTGCCATTAAAAGAAGTATCTAGGTCCTTAGTTCTAGCTATATATTCAAGCCTGCCCTGTCATTAAAAATTTTGAGATCTAATAGTAGTAGATAAATTGCAGTCAGCGTACATCCTTAATATGGTCAGATTGCATGGTTCCTTGGTCTATCTGCAGCTCATAAATATATTCTTGTTTAGATGTGGAAGGATCTTTGTATGCAATTTCTATCATGTGATAAGACCTTTTTTTATAATGGTTTGATTTAAGTCCATTATATTTGACAATAGTCAAAATCAAGATTCACCGTCTCGGTACTAGATCCTTTACTGGTACCAGATCTTGTACCAATACCATCCTATTATAGTGTCGTTATGTGGTACGGTATGAGACGACGAGACGTACCTAATGTTGGTATGGTACAAGACTGCATATTGGTACAGTATAGTTTCAATCGGTACGACAAACCTTGGTCAAAATGCTAATTCTCTTTATTGACAAATTCTATGAACTTTGGCAGAATCATGTGTATGCATGCTTTAGGGTTAGGCATGTGTTATCTTGGTGGTTTCAAGATACTTGGCTTATGAAGAAATATTTAATTCCTTCTTTTTATTTTCTTTGCTTTATGCAATGAAAGGTTAGATAATTACCATCATTTTGAACATTCTACAGCGTTTTGATCTCACCCTAAGCATCTGTTTCATACTTTTGTAATTGTATTTTGTAAGTTTTTTTTGCCCTTTTTGTCTCCACTTCAAACATCAAATTGGTTGCTAGTTCAAAATTACTGACTTCTTTTGCAATGCCTTTGACTGATTTAGCTATTATTAATAAACCATCTTGAATAGTTGGACTTACAGTTTTGGGTAACATATTCTTGCAGCCAGCTCATGGATCAATGAATAGGAAGTATTTGGATAGCACAGTAAGTCAGAATGATTGGTTGCCACCCTATCAGGGTTCTCACCACACTCATGAGCCTCGGAAGTTGCCATACATGTTTCCAAAGTCTTCACAGCATAACCTTAGTCCACGATCACGAAGAAGGGCTCATCAGATGCCTGTTGCAGCAAGTGGAATAACATCTTTAGTCAGCAATAAATTGCCCAGTCCATATGAACATACAACAGATATGGAAGTGCCATTTTCGAGGTTATCAAGCTCCCATTCTGACCCTTTTGATGTGGACACATCCACATTAGAGAGGCATTTGGCACAAAGACCACATTCGCCCCCTCCTCCTCCAATTGTACGGCCTCCTGTTCATAATAATCAGCAGCTGCCTCTACTACCTATTCCTTCAAATCAAAAGCAGTTTAAAAGTCCTTTTGATCATGTGGAAGCTCACAAGCCTATACCAAACCAAAGGCCAGAATCATTTTTGTATTTGTCTCAGTATCAGAATGACACTGCTGATAGAAAAACATTGAACTCAAATAAGTTACTCCAAGTACCATATCAACAGCCTGGCTTAGCTCATTCAAATCAACAGAGTCAGGAACAAGGCACTACCATGCAAATTCAGTCTCAGAAGTCTAACGGAAGCATTATTCTGCCTGCGTCAGCTCAGCTTTCATCTCAAATGGTTGCTCAGCCCTTAAATCATGTACCTAACCACTTATCTGGGCTACCTTCTGTGGGAGTGAACAGTATGCCTGATACCTCTTTACATGTAAATGCAAGTGTTTTACCCCCTTTGCCTCCAGGACCACCTCCTGCCTCATCACAGATGGGACCTGTGTTGCAAAATACTGGCTCTATGATATCTAGCTCGCCTGCGGGTGCATTTTCAGGCCTGATTAGTACTCTTATGGCACAGGGTTTGATTTCATTGGCACCACCAGCCCAATCTCAGGTGCCACAATTTGTGACTTATCTTCTTTATTTTGTGTCGTTGTATGCTTTTCTCTGATTTAGGGTAAATAACTGTTAGGTTTTTAACCATACAATCTAATTGTACAGGATTCTGTTGGAGTTGAATTTAATGCTGAACTTCTTAAGGTGCGACATGAATCTGTGATTAATGCTTTGTATACTGATCTTCCAAGGCAATGCACAACATGTGGCTTGCGTTTCAAGTGCCAAGAAGAGCACAGCAGTCACATGGATTGGCATGTGACTAAAAACCGAATGTCTAAGAATCGTAAGCAAAAACCATCTCGCAAATGGTTTGTAAGTGCAAAGGAATGGCTTAGTGGGGCAGAAACACTTGGAAATGATGTTGTTCCTGGCTTTTTGCCTACCGAAACTGTTACAGAGAAGAGGGAAGATAAAGAAATGGCAGTCCCGGCAGATGAAAATCAGAATGTGTGTGCATTATGCGGGGAGCCTTTTGAGGATTTTTATAGTGATGAGGCTGAGGAGTGGATGTACAGAGGGGCTGTATATTTGTATGCTCGAGATGGATATACTGAAGGTTTAGACAGGTCTCAATTGGGCCCCATTGTCCATGCCAAGTGCAGGTCAGAGTCCAAGGAAGGATCTGGACAAGCTTAAGGGGTAAGTGATTTTTTTTTTTTTTTTTTAATTTTCATGTTGAATGGGCTGTTAGAATTAAGTTGGCATAGCTAGAAGTCCTTGGTAAAAATAAATCATGAGTATGCATTCTTAAAACTGACATTGATTTAGCCTGTTCATGGTTATGATTATGCTTATTGCGTATTTCCTTGCAATTCAATATGGACTTCTAGGAATCTTGTATCTTGATTAAATTAAAAACAACTAAAGTGCATGCATTAGTTATATTTTTTATTTGATTCTGTATGAAGTAATGAACTTACATGGGAATTCACCATCTATAAATCTGAAGAATTTTATCCCTTATTTTCCTAGGACCAAACTAACTTCCATGACAATCTATTATGTTATCTTTTTACTGGTTATAATTTTTAATGTTTTGTTGACTTTTGTTTAACCTATTTGAAATGTTCTCTTGTTCTTTATATTTGCACAACCTTTCAGGATAGTTGGCAATGTTACCTTGCTGCTCATGTCTATCCTGTAAAATCTGTGTCAACACGTATCTGCAAGTTGGATACGCATTAGACACTTTCAGTATGTATCAGATTCTTGGTTTGTGGTTATGTAGGATCAAGTGATTTAAACGAGTGGAATGTAGCTCTCACATATATCACGATAATTGAAAATGGTATTTATGTATTCTTGGAGAAGGACGGAGGCGTTAAAAGCGTGTGAAATATCATTTGACTTTTGTTCTTGAGCTAGGTTTGGAAGTTCTATTAGGAAGATGTATTTCCATGCAAGAGAAAATAAAGATGGTAAATAATCAATATTATAATTAATGATTTTTTATGCATTACCACTGTTTAAGGTCTTTGAATCATAACCAAATTTACTAGTATCATAACAATATTTACTAGCACTAAACCTTCTTTATCAGTGTTACCCCGGACATGGAAGATTTGGGGTCTCCTGTCACGTCCCCACCTTAGTAGCCTGAATTTTCTACCTATGGCGATGCACTTCTTTGGAATCTTCCCAAAAATCTCCAACTTGCACCTACTTTTATGTGCTTCTTTACTAAATAGTGTTTCTAAAGTATTTGCTTCCTTGCATCTGCAACCATTCTAGATTCTGGCAACAAAGATCCCCACCTTGACACAACACAGCACATGGGTCATCGTTGTGACAAACTGTGGACACATTTATATCATAGTTCCCATGGCTTGCCTTAACCAATAATGGGGTGAGGGCCAGCCCCCCCGGGGGGGGTGGGGGTGGGGAAGATCCAATGTGGTTCAAATGACACAAAGGAGGAGGAAATGAAAAGAAAAAAAGGATATTGTATACTCACATCCAAGCTGGAAAATGGTGAAAAAAAAGGGATGTGTTTGCCTTGGCCATGATTTTCATGTCCCTCGTAGTGCTAGGTGGGAAGGGGAAAGAAGAAAAGGCACTCGCATAACCCTTGAAGCCTTTCTCCTTATCATCTTTTAAGCTTTTTAGCTGATGTTGCAATCAATTTCTCCTCGCTCATGTTTTTCCTTCCTGTGATCTTTGCTGAACCAGCAAGGCGAGGAGGCATGCTTGTTACCCTTTCTTGGCTGACCCACAGGAGGTTGTTCCCAACCCCTCCTGAAAGAATCCTCCACTCTTTTGCCCCTTCACTCCTTTATCTTGAGTTCCGTGTGTCCTTTGGAATTGTTGTGTATATAAGGACATGAGTGTATGTTGACATTTTTATGCACACCTAGATATATTTGTACGCATGCATGGATACAAACATGTGTATATGGCCATGCTCTTGTGTCTGAGTTTTTTATGGTTGCTATCTAAGATTTTTCTTAACACTTGGACACCCTTTTTTTGTGAGAAGGGAAGGAGACCTACCCAAATCATAATTACCTAGATCCAGATTTTTGGGGATGTGCCATCTGAGAATTAAACCTAGAATCGCTGGTTGCTAAGTAGAGGGGTGTGACCACTGGGGCAAGCCCACTTTTATTTCACACCCTTAGACACTTGACTTCAGTGTAACATATCCAGTTCACACCCTTAGACACTTGACTTCAGTGTAACATATCTAGGCAACAATGTTTTGAACATATATGCTACCACTTTTATTTGTGTAACCAAGAGTGGCATTGTAGTGGTTATCTGAGATAAAACAGATAAAATGAAAGAACAATCAAGATACCTTTTTACATATTCCATTCTAAAATATAATAATTAATTAAATACTTGAATTAAAACTGTGATTTTCTCCCATGAGTTGGATACATTTCTGAATCTGACTCTTGTTCTATGTCGGTGCTATGCTAATAGTTATTTTAATATGGATAATGTAGATGTTATATAGATTAGAACCATTTAGTAACTTAAAGATGTTCTAGTTGTAAATTGTGAAGTTTGTTTACCAACCACCCCCATCTTTTTTTCTTTGCATCTGTCCACCCACATGCTGAAAATCTAGAAAACTACTAGAATAACCTTTTAGAAATAATTTTTTTTTTGTAACTTAGTGGCATCAGAAGTTAGCTTATTTATAAGTGGCTAGTCTAGGGAACCTGCTTTACTCTTATGAGGGAAACAAGTGGATCATCCACATGTGAAGAGAATAAGATTCTATTATTGTTGCCATGTTAATTGATTTGACTGTAAACAATGAAAAATATAGAAATAGGTATTTTCTTTTTCTAAACTGGAGGAGCATTGGAATTGTTTACATGTGAAATGCTTTTTAGTATCTCTTTTCATTTGTTTGAATTGTCTAGAGCTCTAATGATTCATGTTTCAAGTCGAGTTCAGCATGTGGTTTTACAATGCGGCAGAAAGTTAGGTAGAAACCCAGCCCATTAGTCATTAAATGTAAGTCCCTTTGTGCATGGTTTGCTGCAAAGGCATACTAAGAAAGTAACAGCATCTTGGTTATGCTTTTCTACCTTTCTTCTTGATGTAAGCTAAATCTGAGGAAGCTGAATAA
Organism: Phoenix roebelenii; assembly: GCA_025769935.1. Taxonomy (NCBI): domain Eukaryota; kingdom Viridiplantae; phylum Streptophyta; class Magnoliopsida; order Arecales; family Arecaceae; genus Phoenix; species Phoenix roebelenii. The sequence continues at coordinate 642,736 of JAOXJJ010000678.1, read as the reverse complement.
GCAAAACTACATTAACTGTACAAGGTTTTTAGGGGTTATATTTCAAGTCTATTTGATTGAAGGTGGATGTGAATTTATGTCGGGATAATATAATTCTTGACCTATCTGTTGAGATTTAAATGGCTTTAAACCATCCTGTTGCTTAGATTGGATCTGGTCATGATATCTAGATCTCTATAATGGATCATTTGGTCTTTTAGCTTATATCATTTAACTGAATATGTGGTGGAGATGGGACACGTGGAGAATGAAATTAGTTGTTTGTCCAAGGATCTTGCATTACAGCAGTAGAGGTTATGGTTTACCTTGTCTCTAGAAGCAAGAAATTTCACTTTTATCGTGCCATATGTAGTTCAACTGTAGAATGAGGAGCTTTTGTTTCTTCCACGAAGCAAGGGTACAAAGTGGATGCTTATGTAGACTGGATGATGCAATGATGGCGGCGATGGCGATGGCTATAGAAATTTGTTTACTTTGTGAGGGATGCTCAATTGAGTTGTTGCCTTTGATGGTGTTGCGACTTGCCACAAATATTTTGCATTAATCAATTATGTGCCATGCACATGCAAGATTGCATTATTCTGTACATCAACTATTGAGCAACTTTCCTTTAGTTTGATTATATTTATTTTTTTAATTTTTTTATTCTAATATTGGAGTAAATTGAAAACGGAATTTGTCAAAGTTTTTTGGCAAAATTTTCTGCATTCAATTATTTAGAGAAGTATTTATATGGGGTCTAATCCTAGTACCAAAAAAAGAGAACTTCATAGTACACAGCCACAACTAGCACGCCATGTGACAAGAGGGGTTTGGTTTAATTCACAATGTTTGTTCGATTAATGACAGATTCTGTCAGAATGCTGTTACAATGACTGTTATCATGATCGTTAGTTTAATAAATAAATAATTCCTAATCAGATAGGTTGGGCCAAATGATGGTCATCACAACAATTATTACGGTCAATAACAATTTCAATAAGGTTTGTTATATCAAAATAATGCTGTTACTTGATCCCTAGGGGAAAAAGGAGTAAAACATGACGTCATTATTTTTCTGTTATTGTCTGTTATTTTCTGTTACAATGTTGATATAATGACCATTATCACAGCTATTTTTCTAATCGTAAGTAGCTCCGAGTCCCATAGTTTGGTGTAGATGATGGCCATTATAACCATTATAATGGTCAATACTGGTTCAGGTAATGGCTGTTATAATGGAATAATTTTGTTACTGAGGCCTTACCTTGGGGGAAAGGAAGGAGTTAAATATAACATCATTTTTTTAAGCTATTGTCTGCTATTTTTTTTATTATAAGGGCTTTTATCACAGTTGCTGTTTTAATAAAAGATAACTCTAAATGACATAGGTTGGGGGAAATAAAGGCCATTATAACATTCAATAACAATTTTGATAAGATCTATTATAACTGAAAACATTGTTATTGAAACATTGGGTGAAAGGAAGTAAAATAAAATAAGGGATAGAAGTAAAGAAAAGGAGAGAGAAACAAAAGGAATAAAATAAAGAGAAATGATCTGGTGGTTCCAACCTAAGGGAAAAAAATAGAAGCGCATTTCTAGAGAACTTTAGAAAAAGATGGTTTTGAAAATAGGTTGACAGATGGGAAGAAAGGATATGATTGAAATTTTGGCATTTTTTAGATCTCAGACTTTTATATGTAGTAAGATATGAAGGCCTCTAGTTTGCATTAGATATCTTTATAATTGATGGTCGATGGTTATGACACTTAGCTTGGCTTCATTTGGTTTTGGGGTGTAATTGATTTGGTGTTTTAGTGGTGACAGGACCTCTGCTTTACCTTGAATGGGCTTTGTCTAGGAAGGCTAGTTAGTGAGTTTGTTTTCGGCTGAGGTATTATTAAAATTCAGATGATAACAAATTGGGAGTCTTAGATGATGACTTGATGAGATCATGTGGGAGGTTTTCTGGTGGTAGGGGGAGGTTGCAAGAACAATGTAATATGAAGCTAGGAGTTTAGATAAACTATCAAGCATTCATGTATTGTGCATCATGCTTGCATCATTTGTGGGATGATTGATGCAATCAAGATAGAAGATCACATATTAGCAGAAAAGAGTGGGAGGTTTTTGGGTGCAAGAAAGACCTGTGTTGGGTCCTTATTTGCTGATTTTAGAAATTTGGGCTCTTGTATCAAGTCATTTGAGAGGTGGCCGGGTATTCAGTGTCAAGGTTCAGAATATCAAGGTATTGTCCCATACTGATCAAATATCGTATGATGTTATACTAATGTAGCGGCTTCCATGACAAGCATGCTTTTTTGGTACATGGTGGTACAGGTTGTGATGAGATTCGGTTTGAGCTGTAAATACTTAGTATTGCACCCCCTGCACTACCTCTGGGTTCCTGAAACATGTATTCTATGCTCTTATAATCCCAGTACTGAATTTTTGATCTATTCATGTGAAACAGCAGCAATACACATGCACATGCTTTATGAAGTGGCATGATAGTGCATGAAGGGCAGGATGAGAGGATACCTCCAACTGCCATGTCAGTGCAAAAAGGGGGTGAACTAGTGGATTATTTTGACATTTTAAATAGAATTATTCTCCAGATATCTTACTTTTGGTAATGGTTTAGTTGGGAAAGCTTTAGTTTTTAAGCTTGTCTTTTAAAGTGATTTTGGTGGCTTACAATGTTGGGTTCCTGAGGAATATGTGCTTGCTAATTTTTGAATTTTTTCTTTTTAGTCAAGTCTTCTATTACAATACTTAAGATTAGTTTAGTAGAGCTTAGAGTAATAGAAGGAAAAGGACTTGTTCTCTTAAGTTCTTTTTTTAACATATCAACAGTATCTGCTGTAATTGAGCTTACTTTTTGCAGAAGATTGCATCATTTTGGCCTGAAACTTCATGCTTTTTACTCACGGTTTCAACCCAAAATTCTGGTTTTCAGTAAATACCTATAAATATTTTATTTGTAGTTTCTTTCTCAAGCTTTGAAATAAAAACCAGAAGTTAATTTGTAGTATAGAAAGATATAAAGCAAATCTTGGATGTTGTCTGGAAGGCCCAGTTAAATGCACTTGGAAAACCCAATTTCTAAAACTAGATTGTTTTTCATTTGTTTTGTAGTGACACGTTGACTTAGCCTGAGCTTTCAAATAAGAATTTTATTCCCTCTAAACAAATCATTAGTCGTCTTAGACATGTATTTTGTTTTAATGGAACAAAAAAAATTGCTGTGATAGTTGTTTCATTGCTTTAAAGAAATTAACACAATCCTAAAGACAAGCATAAAATTAAATAAAAAGATGTCACATAGAGTTGCCCTCACTGTTGGTCATGTCAGTATGTTATTCGCACATGTTCTGAAAAATTGTTTAGTGTCCTCGGACAAAGAGGACATGTGGTAGTGCCTTCTGTAGATATTTTTTAGAGAAATCATGTGCTAAACCCATAAAAGCAAGTCAAGATATCAAGATTTTGCCATGATTGCCATGGTTGACCATTTCTGATGGTTCCAACTGTTGATAACTCTGTTAGTTGGTACCTTTCTAAGCAAGAACCTGAGTGGTGGTGGTGAGTAACCATCGTATTCTCAGAAAAAAAAAGAGAGAGAAGAAGAGAGACTACTTTCTGATGGCTATTATATTAATTTTAATGTAGCCACATTGGAGTCAATTTTTAATGTGACAGTATAATGAAGTGCTGTTGTGATCGAACATGTAACTTTGCGGTTATCCATCCATAAGTGTACTTGGATTTCCAAGGCAAATGCACAGACAAATGGATCATTTTTGTTTTAATGTTAAAAGGATTCTATGTTCTCTCCTTTTTTTGGGTACATCTTCTATATTGTCTCTTCAGTATACGCTACTCTCTCTTGTGAACTCTTGATGACGCATAAGCTCTCATTCTAGCTGAATGATGCTTCAGTTGTAGAGCCTGTTTACTTTAATGCATTGTCAATCATTTGATGGTCTGTTTAGAATTGAAATTATCCAGGTGTTAAAAGTGTTTATTTTTTACTGTCTGCAGGGAGACAAATGACATGTGATTAGCATAAAGGATTGCGGCTTAAATTAACTTAACCTGTAAATTACTTGGAGCATCGCAGGCCATTATGGTATGCACAGCTTTATCTTTTTCCCACTAATGGTCAAGCCTGCGTACCATGGCTTCATGTTTAATATTGTACATTTAAAGTTGGCTTTCTGTAACTTACTCTGTCATCAAAGTGTATACCGTTCATGCATCTCCTTTTGCCCTCGCACATTTTGCTTTTTACATCAGGGATCTTGCAAGCTTTGGTCATTTTAGATTTTTTCAGCCATGGGGTTAAAAGAAAGATACCTTACATCACACAATGTCTTCATGTAATCTGGATCCTTCGCTGTTATCCATCCTCTTTATTTTGGGGTGGTTTGTTGCTGCTATTTTTCTGCCCCCTTTTTTCCTTTTATTAGAGTGGTTTGTAGGAGAATCAATAATTATTTGAGCAGGTAGCTTTCAGTGCCCTGTTAATCATTGATTTGGTGGGCCCAGATGCTTGAAAGAACAGGCTATGCATCTTCAGCCACACTAGCAGTAGCAGCAGCAAGTGGAACTTTGCTAATACCCTTCTTTTTCTATTCTTTTGTTCTCTCTCTCTCTCTCTCTCTCTCTCGTGTTTAGGACCAGTATTAACTCTTGTAAGTGTACTTATGCTTTATTTTGGTGGTGTATGAGAGGAGCAGATTACTTAAAAACTCTCAATTTGCAGTATTGTATGGTCGCATGAAGTATCCTTCCCTATTTACTGTCTCGACGAGCGTTAAAAAAACTGAATATTTCGCATTTTAATAGCTGTCAAAATTTTGATTCAAGGGTTTTTGGGCCATGTTCTGTGATAACATTCTATGGGGCACTGCCGGTTGATCATGATCTGCCAAAGCTGGTGTTTGTTTTCCAATGTTGATGCTAGAGGGAAATCTTTGCAGGTGATGGGTTTATTGGTCGTGTTTTAGTAATTTATTCTCTCCAAAATTGCAACAGTAAGCTTTTGGTTGATGTGCATAATTCAGCTTGACCGATTCAGGTTGTCTGGCCTAATGGATGAGTTGCTACATTTGGAGGCACAACCTTTCATGTTGTGATAACTTGCTGTGAATCTTCCACCTAGTATCCATATCAACTTTTTTTCAAAAAATAAAAAATATTTTTACACTATGCACTTGATTGAATGGAGCGACGAACGAGAAAATTTGGCTAGGATCTGGAAATGTTTAATCATCCAAGGGAATAATTGCAAGGGAGTGAGATGCATTGAGCCCGTTATGAGCATGATAGTCTGGCGGTGCTTGTGGGATCTCGATAAAACAAAGTTTACATTCAGTGCCGTTGTTGCTATTTTGTTGGAGGATGTGTGTGGTTCTTTGAAAATGGCAATTAGGTAACCTTTTATTTTTTTTTTCCTTTTCCCCTCCGCCCACCACTAGAGCAAGCTCTACAAGTGCATATTTAATACTTTAAATATGGAACATTCCATAGGAAAATTTGGAGTCCTGGTGCATTTTTGAAAAAATAAATTCTCTAAAAGTAATATTCATGAGTTTATTCTCGATATCATAGTGACTCTGTCTTATTATTGTTGCTATCACTGTTTCTACTATATTGTTGTTGTTATTATCATTGCATCCACTACATTATTATTATCTCCTCCATACCATCATTTTGATCGTCGTCATCTTTTATGTACTATCATCTAGCTTGCCACCAACATCACTGTCATCTTACCTAATTCCGTTCGAGCTAGATTTCTGCTATCATCACCATATTTATTTAATATATATATTTAAAAATTTAAAATATTTTTTAAAATTTTGTTTATTAAAATAAAATAAAAAAAGTGAAGCTAAATTCTAGCTAAATGCTGGTAGTACCTAATTGTTTTTTTGAGCTCGGCACGTGTGTGCTTTTTTTTTAATGGATGGGTCTTAATTCTGATAACTTATCTCTACTTTTTTCTGATTCAAAGTGTGAGGACTATGTGGTTGGACGTTGTGCCTCAACAAACCACCCACTTTAATCCAAAAGAAATAAAAACCCATCCACCCTCTATAGTCTCTATGTAATAATATATCAAACCATCCGCAGTCTTCTCTAATTGAAATCGGCCACAGTTTTGGCATGTGGACACTAATCAGCCAGTGGTAGCAATTAGGAGGTATGCGGAAAGTTTATTAAAAATTTGAGAATAATTTGGATTATTAGCAAAAATGGTTTGTTTTGGATTATTGGATTATATTACCCCTTTCAGATGGATGCACACATAAATATCTTAGTTGATGCACAAATGTATATAAGTGCTAAAAAATTCTTATAAGTAGGTTTTTTTTTTCTTGAGAGAGAGAGAGAGAGAGAGAGTGAGAGGGCATCCATTTTTGATTCTGCACTAGAACATAACCAACATGACAAACCATAGTTCAGTATTTTTATTAGGTGGAAAGGTGGAGGAAAAAAGATCTCTTAGAATTCATAATATATCTTTTTAAAAAAAGATTTTAAATGAAAATTTTCATCAAAATAGTGATTGGTCATTTTTATACAAAATCTCCTAAAAAAAATAAAAGAGTTTTAAAATATTATACACCTACATGAAATAAGATAAGTGCAATGAAAAGTAGTAAGTATATCACCATTACTAATGGCATACAATGCCATTGTAGCTCCACTCCTAGAGCAGATTGAACCTTCAACAATATGAGAAGCTCCTTGTGTGGCAAAAACTTTGAACCACTCCAATGTCGGGATTAGAGAGCACGGATCCTCTATGGTGTGCAGGCTGCATTGTAGAGTATAATGCAGTGCTTAATGGCTGCTATTAGGAGATGGAAGGTCATCAATCAACATGTGCCATATATGACATGGATTGCGCTTGGGGATTGTCTTGTTTGATAGCCTTCCATCTCCTGATAGCTGCCATCGAGAACTACGCCGCACTCTGCGGTATAGTGTATGCACCATAGAGGATCTTGGTTGCATAATTGAAAGTCCACTTTCTGCAAAATGGACAACTAAACTTAGCGACAATGACAACTTTGGTAGATGATGTACAACAATTGATAGGAGAGATAAAAAGTGAATACACAGGGAAACAAATTCATCTACAGATACCTACTTTTGCAGACAAATGTATGGATCATATACATGGTTGGAACAATAGCTAAATGTAAGTAGAAGTCAGTTAGTTTTTTATATAGCTGGAGCTTATCAACAGCACCATGTATAAACTATTCTGTATCTTTGACCCATTGTATATACATGCATGTAGAATTTCACTAGGATGCTTCTAAGAGTATTTGACTCGCTTCCCCGTGGAAATCAATAAACATCTTCTCAAAGTTAAATTCAGCAATATTGATCACGATGTAATATATTTAAAAAATATAACAAATAAAAATTATTTATTTTGGAGCACTCGAACCTATGCCTCTAGCCAAAAAAAAAAAAAAAAGCAATATAGCTAATGAGCAAAAAATATAGGATAAATATTTAATATGCAATTCTAAACCATTGATTTTGATCTAAATATTCTAAAATACATGCATATGCTAAACCTCAACTAACTGGATATTTGTACATTGTAGATCAAGCTAAAACATGATATCATACCATTGAAATAGGTTTTTTTTTTGATGCAAAAGTAAATGACTTTAAAACTAACTTTTGGTTTTCTATAGCCATTTTATATATTATAGATCATGTTCAAAACTAACGTTTTGCTTTCCATAGCCATTTTATATATCATAGATCATGATTAAATCTATTGATTTTTATTTTAAAGACCCACGTTGATTTCTATTCAGAAGCATTTGAGCCAAACATTCTCAGATGCATCGCGTTGTAAGACACACAAACACACTCTTTACATACATTCAAGTGTGTGTATGTGCATGTGTATGTAATATATATACATATACATATATACATACATATATATATATATATACATATATATATATATGTATGTATGTATGTGAGGAAGGGTAGCTAAAAGTTCTTATGAATAAGTTGGACAAATCACGAGTAATTGTACAATTGAGGTGTTTCACTCACAAAAAAAATGTATGCACGCATTTTCTTTTCATTTTTATAAAATGGATCACTATTATTTTCTTTGCACTTCTCAGACTATACAAACTTATTGTGCTTCTATTGTCAATTGAATTTAAGGATGCACCTGTGAGACAAGTTGATTGATACATGTATAAATATTATGTAATGCAAAACGGATCGTTTCTCTGCAAAAACAAGTACTACTTGCAATTTTGATACATCATTTTCCCTTTTTGTATGAACGGAACTTTTTTCAATCTAACAATGAACCCATGGATCTGCCATTCTAGCTTACCCACCAAATCTGGTCTAGTTGTTTAGGTTCATGCAGTTCATTTGTTCAAAGCTTGCTATCAAAAATTCCTACTCAGAGCACAGAGAACGATTTGCTTCAATTGAAACCATAGCTCATCAAGTAAAACAATTAGTCAAAGTATTCTGATGGCTGGTTTCTTTTGTCAAGCTGTTCCAATGGTAGGTTTCTGCTATCTAAACAATCTGATGACGGAATGCTACTATTAGAACACCCTTTCTACTATTTTTCTTTGTTGTGCTTGCAAATAACTTTGATTCATGGAATGACGGGTGGCTCTGAGAGAGTTGTGTTGTGTTGTTAGGAGAGCAGAGTTGAGGAGCTAATTTTGCAGAGGCATCTAGGGACTGCACAGGCTTCATATTCCTCAATGCTATGTTTTTTGTTTTTCTCAATCTTTAGCCTCTCTCTTTGATTTTCTAATGCATTTTTATTCATCCTCCCATCTACCCCTTTGTAATATAATCCTAAATCTCTTGTTCTCTTCTGCATCCATGAGGAGCTTTAGACAGAGCATGCTCTGACCTAAGAAGGAAGAACCCACGATAAACTCCAGCAAGCAACATCAAGGAGGTACCTTCGTGGCTAACGGTTGGTTGGTGATCATTGCCTGACATTAGAACCAAGTATCACATAAATGGCAAAAGTCCATCAAGCATGGAGAGTGGTGCACCAGGCACCACAATCTTAGGAAGTTATTATATGGTAAAAAATATTTTATAATATGATGAATGATCTTATGATACATTTGTTGGAAGTGGGGTATACTGTAAAAGTCCTTGGCATGTTTAACATTAAAATAGACCCAAAAAAGAGTACACAAGTACTCAGGGTTATCCAAGTGTTGGTTATTTTTCATGAGAAGGATCAGATACTTCTAAGTAATTAAATTTGCTCACAATTATAGGTAAGGTTATGTATCGTGCCTGTAAGACTGAGAAGAGTAATAACATGTGGAGTTCCTTCTTCACCAAGGTCAGACCTCATATTGACATCCAGATGTACTATCACACTAAGCAATCAACACTGACGATCCACCTCATAAAGCATTACTAGAGTTAGATGTGTGAGCCAAATGCATGAGTTTGCAAATGGTCCCTTGATATAAAGAATAGGAAATTTTGTTGTAAACTGAAGGTCAGTAAATTTATAGCCAAACTTATGTTGTGACCATGACACCCTAGAGTTTGTTCAAGATAGGGAGCACATTAATTTATTGGATCTACAAATGACTAATGGTTTGACCGTCCAACATAGAAACCATCATAATGGTAGAATATCCATATTAGAACAAAGATGCGGTCAAACATATGAGACCCAGCTAGGCACTAACTTGCAAGGATTTGAAAATAATTGTTTTCAAATTATTATAGTTAATAATTAATTATTTTCTAAAGGGATTCTTGCAAACAATTTTCACAAAAGTCTATCTGATGTAATCTAGGATTTTAATGGACCATGAATTGCATGGCCAAGGATATGATTGTGCCATGGTACAAGGATCCTAGAATGAAGGGGACTAGATTGTAGAATATAGCTTGTGCAAGAATAGGAAGATCAAATGGTTTCATCGTATTGACCAACATACTTAATAATACAATATGAGCACTACATACCCATCCTGGACCATGTCACTGGTATGCAACTAAATGGACCCGAAGGAAAAAGTCTTTGTTGAAAAGGAACCTAAGTTGACTTATCCCAATAATGTATCTAGTATGTGCTATTTCTCTCTACATCAATTAGAATGAGATTCCAATTGATTTTTCTCTCAAATTAGATCAATTGATGTCAAGATTTAATTGGCGAAAAGATTGGGCTAGAGAAGTAGTTCGGATACAAGAAATGGGCTAGGTTGAATGAAGTAAGACTGGTCGGATAATTTTAGGTCACATAGATTGGATCCAAGTGAGGGTGGCCAACCAAGGCAGGGTACCCGACGCCCCTACTAGTGTCCAAGCTAAGGCGCATCTAAAAGATAAGGAGGTGGCCCTAGGGCAGCACCTTTGCCTTCTAGGGCATTACTAGGGGGCACATTTTGTGTGCCATCATAAGTAGGGGGCAACCCCTATGGCCATTGCCCCTTCGCTCTCCTCCATAATTATAGAGTCCACTAGGACTCTAGATGAGGGGCGTCCTAGTAAGAATGCCTCATCATCCTTATCCTTGAACAAGTTCTTTCAAGACTCAAGAGAGGTGTTGCCTCCCTCCTCTATAATTAGGAGGGGGTATGCTAGGGTGAGGTGTCGTTGCATCCCAGGAGTGCAAATGGATCGGGTCGGGTCCCGAGTAACCCCGACCCAATTCGATTTCTTATTTGGGTTCTAATTTTGGACCCAAACCCGACCTGATTGAAGATTCGGTCGATCCAAGCCTACAATTTTTGACCCAACGGATCATTCGGGTCAGGTCGGATCCATGCATAACCCAGACCCGATCCAAAAAATTCGGGTCCGGATCGAGTCTAGTCCAGGTCGGGTCTGGGTCAAATGTTATCACTTTCTTTGTGCTTTTGGAAAATATAATCTTTCATATTCTGAAACACAACAGAAGCTGCAGCAATAGAATTTCAAAGACAGAACCTGTGTACAACACATCTTTTATATCACCAACCAGAAGCAGCAAGCAGCATATCGCTTCTGTATATGTGCTGAGGCAAGCTAAGATAATACTCCAACTAAGAAGTAAGAACATGAAAACTCCCAAACCAAGTTGGCTTTGTGCAGCCTATTGAAAGTTCAAAGCCCCGAGAACAAACAACAAAATAAGAATACCAGAAAAGGCAACACAAACTAAGTACAACAGAAAAACAAAGAGAAAGGACATACACTCTCACTCAAGCAGCATATGACATTTGTTTTTAAGTTATTAAAAAAAAGTTAGCATCAATAAAACAAGTCACAGACTCACAGTATCAGCATCACATAAGAATTACATAGCATTTGTTCAGTGAACCACAGTTTCCTCCATCTATTCGACTACATCTAAAAGATCACTCGCTCGGCAGAAACAATGCTTCGCATCTTTATCCTCCATGGCTCCGGTTAATAAGCACCCATGTAGCTATGGAAAAAGATAATAGATATAATTAACTATGCATAAAAAGCACAATATTCTTAACAATGTAAATATAATAATGAAGATGATTGTTACCACTTACCAATATAAGCTAATCATCAGTAATCTTCAACCTTGTATTTTGTATGAGGAGGTGGAACATCTACAAATAAAAAAATTATGAAATTAAAAATCTCAAAGTTTAAAGCACTAGTACTGGTACATGATAAAATTTATGGATGTTCTAGAAATTAAACCTACAAGATGAGGCAAAATGTCTCGAAGCCAATCTTATGTGCATATCAATACTTCAACCATATTCGGAGATAGATTACTACGAAAATCATCTAAAATCCTGCTAGCAGTGCTGAAGGCAGACTCAGATGCAATGGTAGAAACAGGAATTGCCAAGATATCACATACCATCCTAGACAATATTGGATATTTTGATTCATTGAATCTCCAATACTCTAGAAGGGGTAGGTCTTTGGTGAGTGAGAACCTGAGTGGCCTATTTTAATACCATACTTAATATATATCTTTTGTCTCCAGGTTAATTTGAAGAAGATTCTAATTGATTGTTATCTTATAGATGGGACCAAGAGAGATTCAGATTCAATTGAAGAAGAGATTAAGGAAGAAAAATAATTTAGATACAAGAATTGGGCTAGGTCGGGTCATGTAAGATTGGATCTGGGTCAACCTTAGGTCACTTGGATTGGATCCAAGTGAAGAGGCAAAGAACAAGGGTAGGTGCCCATCGCCCTTGCTAATTTGGCACCCTAGATAGGGGTGCCCAAAGGAAGAGGAGGTTGCTTCTAGGTCGATACCCTTGCCTTCTAGGGCATCGCCCATGGGGTGCCCATATTTAAAAGGGGCGGCCCCTTGGATTAGCACCCCTTGGCTTCCCGACAAGAAGTCCATCTAGAACTCCACAAAAGAGGGCATCAAAATGATGGGAATGCCAACACCCCTTCCTCATCTCTCTTACTTCAGTCCTTTTAGAACTTTGAGAAGGAGGTGCCCCCCTCCATTATAAAAGAGGAGAGTGTTCTAGGGCTTAAGTATCCCAAGAAAAAAAAAACATCTACATGCCTAGAAGAAGAGAGAGAGAGAGAGAGGTGGAAGTCTAGAGATTCACTTCTCCATTAGATTAAGTGAGAAAGAAAGCTTGCAAGTCAAGCTTATATTACAGAGTATCCCCCTGACCTGCAATATTGGAGACTCATAGTTGGGCAAATCTCTAGATAGACATGTGGACTAAAGTAGTTGTTTTTACACTATATCAATCCGATGACTATGATCTGATGGCCGATACATCAAAGAAAGTGTAGGATGAAACACTAAGAGTGCAGGCTAAGTGACTATTGTGTAGATCGAGGAGGATGAGAACAATCAACCTAGGATAAGGCCTTTTATGGAGCAACAACTAAGAGGTGGCTAACCAATAGCTACCACTACTCAGTACACGAAGAAGTGGTAGTGCCATCCATAATATAAGGTAGTAGAAGAGAGGTAATTGTCATGCATAGTCCACATAGTATAAGCTAATAAGAACAAGTATCAACTGAGTAGTTATACCTACTTACCACTACCTATAAAGTGGAAGGAATTGTAGCACCATTTAAAATATACAAGTAGAGTGCAGAGAAGATAACCATCATACATGATAATAGTAACTCATATAATACAAACTAGTAAGAACAAGTATCAAAAATTATGTAGTGACACCTATCCCAATAAATAATTAGAGCCACTTAAAAATATTAAATTATAATTCCAAGAGAAAAAGCCATCTACCAATCAAATAATTAGTTATATTTATCTTTAACCTTAAATTATTGTTGCTTTTACCCTTTGAATTCTATGCTTTAGTTCTCTACTACGACTCTAGTTTATATGTAACAATAGAGTAGACTTGTAGTCCTAGCTATACCCTATTTTCTCTTCTTCTGATCAAATGATATTATGATAGTGAAAGTCCTTGAAGATCAAGGCAGCCGGACTTATGCTACTATTCCTTTTCCTTATCTTTCTTTACGACTATTCAATGCTAGTGGCATGCTCATGCAATCATTGACCCAGCCCTAAGCTTGTGATCCATCTCTCGCAAGAGAGCAAATATGCTAGAATAGTAACTTTTAAAAGATCATGTGCTTTTGAAACCTCTATTGGAAATTGTATCCTAAATGTCAATCGTCAGCATGTGATGATTGAATTTTGTAAATGAATTGATAAATTAATAAAATATTTTTTGGCTTTATTGATCATTTTACATCTTCAAGTGAACTCTTATATGATGAAGTCCTTAGGACTTATTAATGATAAAGGAGGATTTATCTTCGAGTCCTTAAACCAATTCGCGACCAAATGATATGTTGTTACAAGAATGATAGCATTATCAAGATTAGATCGTTGTATGACATATACGTTGGTTGTCCTCTTAACCAAGGAGTGTGAGACACTGGTATACCACACAGGTGAAGTGTAGGAGTACATTTCACTTAACGTGACCAATTTCGGAACATTCTACTGTCGAAAGATGTTCCGAAAGGATATGGGTATAAGTATCCCTCAGACCTAAGATCACCACAGTAATTAGCAAGCAACGCACTATACTTTGGTACCGGACTACCTGAATTTCTAATTCAGTGATGGAAGGTCACTGGGTGCAGTCAAGTACTTGCGTAGTC
>JAOXJJ010000678.1:618050-628488 GCA_025769935.1 Phoenix roebelenii | reverse complement strand
CTATTGCATGCGCCAACTAAAGGAGGATTTCAGGAGCTAATTTTCAAATTTTGAATGAAATTTGAAGGCCATTAAAAGGGGTCTAAAATGGGCGCCGACTACACATTGCATTGCATCCTTCTTCCTCACACGCCTCCTTCTCCTCTTCTCCATTTTAGCTAGGTTTTTCAGGGTGAATATCTGGAAGATTCAAGATCAGATCTGAGTCCTCTACTTTTTCTACAAACCTCATCTCCATCTGCTTCAAGACGATTGATCAAGAGTTGATTGAATCCCGGCGAGCAGATTTCAGTCTTCAAGTGTTCTGCAGCTGCTAACACTGTTGCAGAAGAAGATCCTTCAGGGCTTCGCGTGTACTTCTCGTAGAGGCCATTCGTGTACGTGGCTGCGAAGTCAAGGATCAGATCCACAACTTTCATCCATCATAAAAGATATTAATCTAGCATTAATCATTTATTATGGTGTCAAGTTCTAGGTCCATTTCTCTGAGGTTTTACCCTCTTTTGGAGCTCCTCATGGAGATATCTCTAGAATCTATTTGATGGATATTCAGAGATTAATTGGAATAGAGTTCTTAAGTTTCAGATCTGATAGTTAATCATACATAAAAATTTTAACATAATTGTTTGAACGATTTCGGCATAACCCTATGTGTTCTTAAGGTGCTGATTTCTAGATTTAATCTTGTAAGCATGCATGAATTAAATTGTTTGATTCATTTTTTCGCTGCATTTTTGAAACTTAAAAGGAACTACGTATGGCTTGATCACTCTTGTGAAGGGGTACGTAGGCAACCCGATCAGGTTCAGCCATGATTTTCAAAAAAAAAAAATCAGCATGCTTAACACCGAAAAACCTAGGATTAACTTTCAACCTCATGTCATTTAGCAGGTATACTTCTCTCATAATATGAATACAATCTATGTTATCATCGTGATTGATCAAAAAAATGCAATATGTTCCATTCTTTGCACTGTTTTATTTTGCTACATAATGTCATGAAAGTGCCCACTGCATCGTTAAATATTTTGATAATATATTAATATTATTGTGTTAGTTTGTAAAATGTGATTCACTAAGATTATTAAAATTGCAAAATGTGATTCACTAAGATTATTAAAATCAATTAATATGTATATCAAATAAATGCCAAAGTTGAGGTATGTTTTCTCCGAAAATAAAGTAACTCATTCTTAATGATAAGGTGCAACACAAGAAGATCTATGAACAATCATTTGAGTTGAATATAGACAATCCATCTTGTTTATACAAATTAGATAAGAATTAAATAAACCAAAACTATACAAACTTGAATTTCGTACATAATATATATTTATCATTTTGTGTTTACCTTGTGATGCATGATATTAGAACCCTAAGTTTTACTTTCCTTCTACTCTAAGTACACTCTTCAATTAGCTGGTTTGATCTATTTATTTTTGTTACATATTAGATTATAAATTGACCCTCAAAAGTATTATTATTAATTTCTTTTGATATATTTTCCTATATGAATAGGTTCACAAATACGAGCAACCTGACTACTGGAGTCCTTTTAAAAATCAATATAAATCTATTTTGTATAGGAATTTTCCACATCATTGAAGATAACTTGACAAACAAAACATGTTTAGTTTGCCTTCACATATAATGTTTATAAAGATCCTTTCCACGAAATTCAGTCAGAGCCTTACGATAATGCTTTTTAAATTAGATGTGTGACATTTTCTTCCGAAAAGGATTTTGAAGTGATTATTAATACTTTCATTTTGTTGTATGATAATCATCATGGCACAAAATGCACCAAAATGTTAAACCAAAACCCATTTATCTCAAATTGCATATAAGCTTTTAACTTTTATCGAGTAATTACTTCTAAGGTTAAACATGTCGATAAGTTACTATACGCATGCATATATACATATACACACACACATAGACAAACATATATCCATACGTATATACATACATACATATATGTATGTATACACACACATGCATGTCTCTATGTATATATACTATAGAGAAAAGTTGATATGTAGAAACTCCATATAAATATCCTAAAATTTAAAACTCCTGAGTAGGAGTTTAAAATATAATCATCAAATACTGCTATTTCTTCTGATTGCTTAAGATATGTTATAGAAAAGATATTTAAAGATTCTAAAATGCTTAATTGTAAGCTTAAATCCTAATTAATGGAAGTATCGGTGGTTCAAAGATGGAAGCAGCCATTAATCATTAACTTTAACCCATTCAACATGTCAGTGTTGGGAGATTGGTTTTTCTTGTGCAAGCTTCATGTAACTTGGACTTTCATTCGCTAAGATGAAGTTTTCATGCTCTACCACTTTTATAGTGGGCATGACAATCAATTTTTATAAAGCCATTAGTTGCAAGTCGATGATTGCCGGAATGTAGTCACTGATTTCACATTTTACCTTGCATATGGTAGAATTACTAAAAGAATTTTTATTTCTAAATTATTTGTACAAAGGGCTTTTTAATTGGAAACACCTTGCAAATGCAAATTTCTAAAGATTCTAATGGGAGAGCCCATCCCTTCCAACCTTCACATGGTCATAATGAACTGCTTGGATATGATGTATGGTTTCAAAGATTTGCAGTTGTATCAGTCTCTTAGAGAGGACAATACTAAGATGGCCAACCTTGCCTGGTCCTCTGGGGTTAATTGGTTTATAGATGACCATGTATTTGGGGAGCCTATGGGTATTTTGGCTCATGATATCTTGGGGGCTCATGATGGAAGGATGCAACAACGGCAACCAAAGAAAGAAAAAAAAATAAAATAGCCTCCTTCGAAGCAGGTTAACATACCCGAACCGAACGGAAGTTACGAGCCGAAAAACCGAAAATCAGAGCCGATAGAGAGCAGGACGCGTAGTCGCGCCTCCGCGCTTGCGACGGCATCTCCCCCACTTCCAGAGAGAGAGATGCCATGGCGACGACCGGCAATAAGGAAGGAGACTGGGACTTCCACCTGAGATCACTCTCGGCCAACGCCAGGGATTCCTCCGCCGCCAGCGATCCCGCCTCAGATCCTTATCTCCTCCAATCGGTCCGTCTCGATTCCTCTCTCCTCTTTTATTTGATTTTTTTTTTTTTTTTTTTGCCGAAGTTTTTAGCTTTTCTTTTGGGTTTTCTTTGATGCCGTGAAGGTTAGAAAGATATACGATATTTGCAAGGAGGGAGGATCGGAGGAGTTGGTGGCTCGGGCATATCCGCAGATCAACAAGCTTTTCCACCGATGCATCACCGCCTTGCCGCAGTCCCAGACCTCCAATGGCCTTCTACTGCTTGTGGGTTCCAATGGATTTGCTTAAATTTTCCCTTTTCAAGAATATTCTTGATTTTATCGTTTCGATTGGCTTTTAATCATCTGTGAGAATGTTGAAATATTGGTTCGTCGCTTCCACATTTTTGTTGAGATTAATTCAAGAAACTATTTTACCATGCGTGACTCTGTATAGTGTTCATCTTGTAGCATATTGCGAAGTACCTATGTATGTGGATGCGTGATTTTGTGCTGTTTCTCGTTCACTATTGGAGCTTGAAAGTTGATATCATTGTTACCTGGAGAGTATTTGGGTTTAAGGCTTATTTCCCTTTTTATATGCCATTAACATTTGACTTAGGAATGTGAAATTTTTTCACCTAATCTTCTCTTTGTTAGTGTTGGATGATGTAGCAGTGAATGTGTCCTAGAAGAAAATACACAACCAGCTTTGAACTAAAGAAACTATGAGAGGAACAAGTGGACTTTGAATATCTGTAGGACAAAAAAGTAAAGAAAAAGGATGACAACATGAAGGGGATAAGAAAGGAGAACAATGAAAGTGCAGAAGGCAGGTGCATGTGTGCAACTACATATTCAAGTACTATTAACATTCTATGGTGAAGGAGTGCTAGGGTACACACGCAAATAGGCCAAGGAGACCTACTCGCGGTGCACTTCTGCCACATCACTTAATAATTTTGTTTACCTTTCTCAAAGTAACCTATGAATGGTTGGGATGTTTCTTTCTCTTTTGCTCATCTTTGTCGATCTTCTTTTTAATTACCTCCCTCATCTAGCATCTAGATCCACCCAAAAGCACCATGTCTTTTTCTAAACCAAATCTCTCATGCCCCCAAGAACTACTAGAAGCATGCTGCACAATTTCTCAAAAGAGGTCTTTTCGAGGAGAAAGGAATTGATGCTTTCTTCTACTCTTGTACCTCTGCTTTGTAATCTTGGTCTGCTTTTCTATCCATCTACAATGTGATTTAATTTAGCAATGCTTGGATCCATCTAATTTGTGGTGCACTGATAGATTTTGCTGCTTTAAGCCTTACTAGATCATCTATTTTCCAAGGTACCAAGAATTACCAAGAACCAATGAAATTGATAGTTTGGCTCCGATTGTGATGGAGAACTGCTTTGCTGCCATGCGTACTAGATGGTAGAAGAGTGACAATAATGCCCATCTCACATCGTTGACTTTATCCTAATGCCAAGCACATCTTTTGTTCTCAAAGTCTTGACTGAGTTATTATGCCCCCTATTCTTATAGTCTTGACAGATTTATTTGGCTGCCTCACCTTGTTCCTTGTTATTTACAGCATTCGATCTTTTATCCTATTCTTGCAAAGAAATTACTTTCATATAGCTAGAGATTCTTGAGGTGTGCCTTATGGACTTTGGGTTTGATATGCATATATTCCTTCTAGGGTTTGTTAACTTCCTCTTCCATCCCCTTCCATCAACAATAAAAAAAAGATATGTATATATTCCTTTTGTCTCATGCTTATTTGATTGGAGCTTAGTGTGACCTTTCATCCATGTTCTTGTCTCTATAGTATTGGAACTTTTCATAGTAGCAAACCATTTGCCATGGGCCTTGCTCTGATAGGGGCTGGTTAGGGAAAGGGAGAGACATCCATTAGATACCTGAGAAAAACTAGTCCAACTGGTTATCTACTTCATTAAGGGTGTGTTTTGGAAATTCCCGCAGCATCCAGTAGGATTGTCTTGAAGGGAGTGCGAGGTTGGAATAGAGGGGGGGAGAGAGACTTTTTATCTCTTCTATCATCATAAATGACTTAAATCCCCTGGATGCTCAAGCTGACCATTGATTATCTTTCTTGTTGTCATCATTGTTAAGGAAAATGAATTCTTCAACTTTTTTGCTTAATATTTTTCTCAATCCCAAAATTGAAACTCTTGTTTTTATGAAAATATTTCACTCTCTTAAACTACTTCAATATCATTTTACATTGCATGTGCTACTCCAAGTTGCAAACATCTATATTATTTTCTTATGGTTTTAAACAAATGGTATCCATTTTATCAATCCAAACATTTTCTTTGATGCAGACTATCCTTCAATTTTTTCTTGATTTTGGAGAAGTGGTTCTACATGATGCTGATCCCAGTTTAAGGACCTTTTTCCGTTCATGCTTAAGTAGGTAATGATATTTCTCCATTATGTAAGAGTATTGTACATTTGTTCTTTTAATCCTGTGGATGGTTGAAAATGTATTGTCTGCAATTGCTGTTTTACCAGTCATACAAGGGAGTTACTTATTTGGTTCATGCACTGCTCATAATTGCATTTTTTGGATTGTGTAACCGATACTTCTCTTGGCTTATATCTATGTTTTAGAGAGAAATGTAGTTCCCTGCATCACAATCGGCGCTCTCCCCTTTCATTTTTTTTGACTCTATCCAAGCCTAAAGTAAACCTGAAAGGGCTGGTTTATGGCTGTACGAGCTTAAATTGCATAGCCAATGAAGTAGTTTATCTTTAATCCCAAATGGTGGGTTCATGGCATGACCTTCTCTTGCCCAAAGTTGTGCTAGCTGGGAACATGGCACCACTGGTTGCAGGGTTAATGTCAAGCTAAAAATTGCTCATAAATCATCTTGAGATTTTGTTGCTCATGCATGGATCCGCTGTCCCAGCAAATATAGATTGGATAAGGCTTGTTAATTAAGGATTCTTTTATTAGGAACAATGCGGAGAAAGAACTACTCTAGGATCTCACAGTTATGGGTCTTGAAGCATCATTGTATCTCTTGCAAATAATATCTCAAGTAATATATTCTGTAATCTCACTCACAAGAGTAAATAAATTTGGCAAACAAGGAACAACAATATTGATAAGTAGAGAATTCAACTTCCTCTTGAAGGAGAGCTAGTAGTTGCCACTAAATCTTCAACTTGCTTTGGTGGAATCAGCAATGCTAAGACAGATATAATCATGAAATCAATACCAACATACAAGAGAAAACTTAGCACTTTAGATTTTTCTGTTGAGCATCCGTGGTTAAGCTTTGACTGCCAAGGATTTTATAGCTTCTAAGGCTTCCCTGATACTTGGGTAGAATTCAGGACGCATTGGAACTGTAAGTGCATAACTGCATACTATATACAATGGAACATTTGAAATCAGGGAATATTCTCTCTTGGTTCTGTTTGTCATTTTTTATATCAGAATACCTCTCCTGTTTGTCTTAAAAAAAATACATTAATTAGCACAAACTTTCTCATTTGTGTTAACTACCACATGTGCTCTCTTTCTTTCTTTTTCAATCGGACTAGACTCCTTTCGTAAAACTCCCAAACAAATTGGACTCTATATCTTTCTCTAATTCGACTCTCAGATATATTGGACTCTTTGATTCAACTTCTAAACAGACTAATCTCTTTTATTCGACTAAAATAGATTGGACTTACCCAAGGTTTTAAATTTTGGTAGGAGTGCCGGGCGTCCCACCATCCCAAGGGACAGGGCACTGTCCTAAGTGTCGGTACGGGATGAGTCGGAAAATAGACTAGGACAAGACATCACATCCATCATCCTGAGTATCGGTATACGAGGTGTTTCGTTCCACAGAAAACTTGGGATATTTCCGCACTGTGATATTTAAAACCTTGACTCTATCACATGCTCTCTCTTCTCTCTTCCATTAAATGTGCATTCCATTTGCTTGCTTGCTACTTAGAATTCTAGGAAATTCAAACTCCATTAGGTTCCCCTGAAGAAATATAGTTGGATGGTTGTGTTAATGGTGTTATTGAATCTAATGCTGTTCTTTCATCTATCAAATTCTGTTTATAGTTCGACTAAATTATGACCTGTTGGAAATGCTAGGTAATACTGTATATAATTTTGCTTTGGTCTAGAAGCCAAGCCCATTTCCAAAAGTAAAATCCTACTCTTAGGACACAACATGAATGTCAAACCATGCTTCAAGGGGGAGTTGGGTGTAGTATTTGAGATTGTCCAAAAAGTGGAAGGAAATAGATAATAATCCATCATCAAGTTTTAAACCATTGCCAAGTTCATGCCTAGTTGCAACATGAGAGGCATGCCATAATGCCTGAGATTTACTTGGTAAGGAGGCACAAAAAATATATGTTTTTAAGCAAGGTAGGTTGAACCAGTATCGGGACCTGTAACAGCCAGCTATTGGTTTGTATGGTACTGTTTCGGTACTGTACCGAACTATCGACACTTGGTATGCAAGGGACAACATGCCTATTTTTGTTTTTTTTTTATTTTTTCAATTTTTTTGCCTTTCTCAATTTTTTGGTTTTGTGAGTAATATTAATCTTAATTTGATGTTTTTTATGTGTTTTGATGTGTGATTTGTTGTTTTTTGATGCCTTGACCCTAAATTGACCATAATTTTATCATGAAATATAATTCAAGTCGATCAATCGATATTTTTGTAAAGCAAATTAGTGAAATAAATGACATACAATCAAGTTAATGCATTTTAAGTACAACATACATATCGATATCTAAAATTTGGTGGAGTATTGATATCTCTCGTAGATGTTTGGATCATTTATGTGTTCAGGGGGCACATCGCACTAATGCTCCATCCACGCAGTGTGATAGTCCTCTAAGGTCATTACATAAGGTATGTGCCTTGGGTCAAAACTATTCTTAGACCTTTCGATATTCTGGCTTTGGCTTTGGGAGAAGTCATTTATCTGATACCGCGACTATAGGAGGATTCATCCGAATTGTTGTTAGCAAAATCTGACCTCTAAGGTGCTCTAGGTTGCATATGATAGTAGCTACTGAAAGACGATGCCTCAAATGTACCATATTCGTACACATATGGGTTGTAGTTTGCCTGTGGGTAATAAGATCTGGTGCATGATTCGGAACCTAATATGTCCAAGAATCCTACTCTACATACATGGTCATTTGCAGCAACATCATATTTTGAATGACCTTGAGGAGCTCTCTCTTATATGCAATGGTATTCTATTGGGCTCTAGGTTGTGCACTATGGTCTCTATCTTGTGTGGCAGAAGTAAATTAGAATTATTCGATAATTCAAAGATCATCTTGGGGTTGTCTCATAAATGGTGGTCTCATGTCCTCCACTCCTTTTTTGGCCACTAGATGCGTCGTTTTTGGAACATTGTCGTTGGTCTTTCTGATCTCTTAGTCTGAGTGAATACTCTTCTTTCACCCTCTCCAACGAAGCTACAAGTGGCTTTTTTTTTATTTTATGCTGGGTTGAGCAACTGCCTTCTTTTTCTTCATGCTCCTCTTTGTTTAGACATGCTGGGAGGGTGGATGATGCCCTCCTGACTGAGTGGACTAGATAGCGTAGTGGCTTCGTTTGAGGATTTTTCGATCATATCTCTGGGAGCAACGTTCGTCGTCTCGGTACCGGACTCCATATCGGTGCCACACTAGCACTGTATCGGTAAGATACGATATGGTCTCTTTCAGCGTACCGACACTCGGTATGCTATTCTATCGAGTACTGTACCGTACCGTTATAGTACGGTATGCCTCATACTGTCCAGTTCGGGTCGGTACGGCGAACCTTGTTTGGGAGGATGTCTCAAACATGGAGCTGCATGATGATCGGCTCCTCATTGACCCCTCTAGCTAATCGATTAAATGCGAGCGTGGAATGTTATGCTTTGCCCACTGCTCCATATCTAGCTCAACCTTTCTAGTTATAAAACTGACCGATTGTGGAGGCGATCTTAGCTAATTGAGTTTTGGCTACTACGTTGGCCCTTAAGCCAACCAATCATGGGATCATCCTCATGGGATCATCCTCATGCTGCATGAAATCATTATGGAGTAGATCATTATACCTCACTTTCACTTTCTTCTGAATACACTTCAGTCTTAACCTTAGATTGTAGTGGACATATACGAGATCGTTGAGGCGCTTCTGTATTAGATCGTTCCTCTGCATGATGTGGATAAGGGCGAAGGTGGACCAGTTATGCTTACAGCCACTTGAGGAGACTGCTTGTGAGAGGATCTAGATAGCTAGCAGCATAATGCTTCTAGCCGACCTTTCAAAATGAATCCACCATTCAGCTGTAAAAATATTGAAAAAAAATTATATATAAGATAGTAATAGTTATAAACCGTCAAGTAATAGTTATAGACTTATAGTTGATATCTAGTATACATGGATCATAGTTTTCTTGCCCGCCACAGCTGACTTCTTGTCAAAGCTGTTAGAGCCCTCTCGAAATATTTTTGTCTATGGAAAAGAGAACTTTAAGTTAATGATTGAAGACATGAGTTAACTTACTTCTTCAAGACACTGGGTTACAACTTCTGGATCAGGTTCTATCTTGTAGATTGCATTATGCAGAGGGGCTCGTCCATATCAATTTCAAAGACTGTGTATTGGAACCTCGAGTTCAAATGGTAAGCTGCCAATACATTTTGCAATTGTTTTAGTAAAATATTTACGACTATAAGAGTATTCAATGAAAAGTATTTCAATGTACATTTTTACCTTCTAGATGCAACTTTCTATCCATCTAGTAGTCCCACCTTTGCTCGAGGATGTTGATGTATTGCTGGGCATGCTTTGGATCTGTCTGCTTGATCTCAGCCTTTGCCATGACCATCATTTGTAAGGCTGCAAATGGGTCGGGTCGACCCATGACCCGACCCGACCCGACCCGCGTAGACCTGACCCGACCCGAATTTTAGGACCCAACGGGTCGACCCGACCCGACCCGACCCGCGTAGACCTGACCCGACCCGAATTTTAGGACCCACGGGTTCGGGTTGGGTCCTAAAATTGGACCCGAATCATTTTCTGGGGTGAGTCTGGATTTACCGAACACAACCGACCCGACCCGAATGGACCCGAAGAGAGAGAGAGAGGAGGAAAAGCCTTGAGGCCTAAGGGGAGTAGGGTTCAAGTGTGGAAGGATAGCAACAAGCATAGGTTCACAGAAACCAAAGGAACCTCGGCCCGTCAGGATTCTCTCTCGATCTATTACACTGTTGATAACTCTGGTGTCTCGGTAGCTGGCTCTTTTTTTTTCCTTCTATTTTTTGGTTTTTGTTTCTTTTAACTTTTGAAGGGAGAAAGTGAGGGAACATTGAACTGAATATGGGTCATGTGCCAGTTTTCTGCAAT
>JAOXJJ010000678.1:574348-618007 GCA_025769935.1 Phoenix roebelenii | reverse complement strand
GTGAGAGGGGAGCTGGGAGACACCAAGTTCCGTCCAATCAGTCATATAGATAAAAAATAGTGTGATATGAAATTTGGATTGTAGATCGACTTAGTAAGTTATGGGTCATCTGTTCTGACTGAAGGTCAATTGCAAGTCTTTCAAGTCATGGGTCACCCAACACCTTATAATTATGGTATGACCAAATTAGATTTGCCCAAATCTTTTCCCAAAAGCACAAAGAAAGTGGACCCGATTCGGATCCAAACCTGACCCGACTTGGACCCGGACCGGACCGGACCCGACCTGACTTGATCTTCAACCTGGTCGGGTCGGGGTCACTCAGGATCTGATCGATCCGACCCATTTGCATCCTTAATCATATGATACAGAAAGTCCATCTGGAGGAATCTCTTGCTGTCCATGGCTCGAAGGTCTCCATATAATGGCTTGATAGCCTTCACGATCATCTCGACTCTTTGCTAGAACTACTAGCTCGTCACCAAGTGCTCCATGTAGCTCTCCTCAGTGTCGACCCTCGTATATCTGCTCTCCTACTGAGCACTGACAAGCATCTAATGCGGGCTTGCTTTCTTCTCAAGGAGGCTATCAAGTACAATATAATTAGTAGCAAACCGTGTCACTGATGGTCTCAAGATCTTCCCTTCTTTGTACTTTCTCATCAGTGTTAGGATTTGGGTGGTTAAGCACTAACAAACTTCCGATGCAGGCCATCTTTCTTCTCAAGGAAGCTATCAAGTACAATATAATTAGTAGCAAACCGTATCACTGCTGGTCTCAATATCTCCTTTTTTATGTACTTCCTCATTAGTGCTAGGGTCTATATGTGGTTTTATATAAACCTGGTGATGGACTGGGTTGTCTCTATGGTCTGCTGCACCCTACACATTATCTTGATCTCCATCAACATGAGGTCGATATAGTGTGCAGCACATGGAGTCTAGAAAATTTGTAGCCGTTGCTCCATCAAGATTTTCTCGACAACCTTGAACTGTGATCCATTATTAGTGACCACCTATACAACGCTTTGCTCTCCTACCTGATCTCACATGCTCCATCAATCTTAGGATGTACGTGGCGTCGTGCGCCTGGTCAAAAGCATTAACAGACTTGTGAAAGATCTTCATATCATAATATGTCAAAAAGTTGATGCTTCATATGTTGGGATCGGTCCAACCATTACACATTACAGTTAGTCTATATTTGCCCTACTTGCTCTAGTAGGAGGTAATCCACTTATTGGTATCAAAGAGTTCACCATATTTATCCTTTGGTCCTGAAGGATCCAAACCTGGACCAGCAATCTGTATGGAGGCGATGGTAGGTCGATAGTATGTGTTGCCTGTCGAATTTACTAGGATGTGGTTGAAGTGAAACCAGGATGTACTAGCTTGCTACATGTCCTTTTTGTCCTTCACGAGCATAGTGTCGATCCTTTGCTACTTTGCATCCTTGATGGGAAAGGTACGTGGATTTAGGCCATAGATGGTGGCTCCTAGTGGAATCTCTGTAAAGGACTTATTCATTTTTTTGCTACCAAAGATCTCTAGTATAGATGCAATATGGCTTCCGCCTCTACTGACGGCCTCCTTGACTAAGGAGGTCTTTTTGGAGCTGCATTGGGTGCCCCAACACTAGAGCTTGACTTGTACTGTGAGGGTCCAAATTGAACCTTTTGCCTGGCCACCTTCTTTAGCTGCCACTGGTCATCTAGGCTCGCTTAAATGGTAGACTGGGTTTGCACCTCCTTATCATTTGAAATAGAGGTTTCCTTTGACTCCATGGAGTGATAAAAAGGTAGCTTTGGTGCTTGGCGATTCTCCTCCGCCCTCTTCTGGATAGCCTTCTGCTTTACTACTGTAAAATCAGAAATTTTTTTTCTTCAACTGTTGGACCTTCTCTGGGTATTTCCGGCATTTGGATACATCGGATAATCACTAGCCAAGTGCTGCTTCAACTTTGTTACTCCTTTTTTCTTGAACTCTATGTTACATTAGTTTCACCTCCAGTAGTGCCGATCTAAGAGCATCTGCTTATGCTCCCAACCATATCATATGCTGGATCTTTTTTCTTTCTAGATGGATCCATTCCTGTAAGTTGGTCGAGCACATGTTATTTTATTAATTATTTTAAAATAGTAAAATTTTTCTCTGATGTAAAAATATATTTTTTACTTTAGAAAATACTTTTGAATTATCTATACATAGTATTAATTTTCATATTTTTATTAATTATATATTTGTTAAATTCTATAAATTAAAAATAAATTTTTAAATATAAAAAATTCAAAAAATTAATTTGAGCTCAGATTCGTATAACACTCTACCATGATGCTATATATAGTTTTTCTCAGTCCACAGGCTTGCATGGAAGGCCACTTATTTTTCAATTTTATTTAAAAATTGGGCCTATGCGTATGATCGCGTCTAAACTTGAATAAATTGGCACCAAATTTTAGTCAAGAGTAGCATGCATACTTCTAAACATTTTTTGATTTTACAATAATTTTTGACTTTATTTTATTTTTATTTTTTAGTCCAAATATATATTTTTAATTTAAAAATTATAGATTTAATAAAAAATAAAGATTCCAGTGGGATTGTATAGATCATCCATAGATCTACAATATATTATGAAATGTGAAAATCGAATTTTTGGCATGATCTTCTATTTTTCATGTTATTGCCGTTTTCCGAAAATGAAAAAAATTGAAGAAATGAAGAGGGGGAGAGCCACATTACCTTATTTTGGGTTGAATGTGCCCTTAAATCATGGAAATCTACTGATTTTTGGTGATTATTGGGGTTTTTTGAAAAAAAAAAGGCCTTCTCAGGCCATCCTATTATTGAAGCTGCTTTGCGTGGGGGGAGGGGGTTGCGAACCACCCCGTATCGCGGCGAATCGGGTGGTTCGCATAGGTACCGCTCCAACCTGCCCGATTTGGTACAATTCTGAATATTTTCCAAACCAAAGGGTAGAGCCATCCAGGCTCTACCTCGGTTTTGCTCGTTACACCCCAGACCGGGTGGTTCAGCTCGGTACAACATTCCATGTTCTTAAGCTTCCTTTGTTAGCAATACATTTGTTTATGAGACTCTCCTTTCCCCTTTGTTGAGTTTGCATTTCTCTTGGTTTCAGGATTCAAAGAGCCCCATTTCCATCATCCATCAATATTGATTATTTATTGGAGGGCTCAAGTGATTCTGAGGTGAAATTGCTGAATATTAAGTAGTAGATGAGACTAGCTAAAGGTGATGAATTACAGGAGTAGTGGGTATAGTGATTCATGATGTTTGGATTCCATTATTAGATGAGAAGCTAGTGAATAGGGGTGCATTTCGAGTGTAAAAAATGTACAAGTTGCTGAATAACTTCCTGCCTTTAATCATGAAGATTAGTCTCCACAAGTACAACATGCGGCAACTCACTCATGAAAGCCCTTTTCTCCATCTCTTAGTTTAGATATTTGACCAAAATTACATGGGTCCTGAGGCATCAGTTTGGTTGCAGTCAAACTTACTACTCAATTATGCAGTAAAAATTTAAGGTTTTCTCACTGGTAGGAATTGTTCACACTGGGAGGAGCATTCATTCTTTCTCTAAGGGTATAACAGAAAGCCTTGATTCGGTTTAAATTAAACAAGAAAAAAGTTCGAATGGTTGATTAGTAAATGCTAATACATGTCTGACTTTCTACATGGCTGACTTTCCGTCATTCATTTCTACCAGAAAATCCCTAGAGCTGACTGGGATGATGGTCAATACACCCTCTTTATAGAACAGTACTCTTCTTCATGTTGTTCTTTTCAGATCTGATACAGGAGAGTGCATTCATTATAGAATGGGGTACCTATTAGTTTGTCAAAGGCACTCCCCACTATCTCAATAGAACATCATACACTGTCTAAGATTGGTTTGTCATCATGTTTTTCCAATATCGAGCCTTATATTTCTATCTCAAAATAACCTAGTCATTATCTAATTTGCACATTTACCGTTGATTTTTCGAACATCAAATAGCCGATCAAGCCTATCTCTATACAAACTCTGTTTGTTAACATATATGTGCCCTAGTTCATTCTCTATCCCCAAAAAGTGGGAGTGTAACATGAGTTCCAACAAAAAAAAAAAAATCTAATCCGAGATAACTAATTCATCATTAGATGGGTTTGGTGCCATCTCTCAAATAGTCATTGATTATCAACTCCTTCCTTAAGTCAGACGCATGCACTCAAGGTGTCACATGCACCGCGCGTAATAGATGCAATTATATGGTAGTGTTTGGTATGAATTGATGCATGTGGTACTTGAACCTAGTGTTCAATGGTTAAGTTTAGATGCACTGGTTTACTGGAACTTGTCTTTAGATTTTATATTACGCACCTTTCATGCTTATCTCTTTCTCTGTAGTGTTTCTGAGAGAGAAATGAAGGGAGTGCAGCTTGTAAAATAAGAGTGCTTAAATTGGCTTCTAGTGCCATTTTCCAATTTGGAGGGTTTCTTTTTTTCATAACTATAAATTGTTTGCCCTAGAGCTTGGTTGTCTGGAATATATGCAGCTTTTTGGTCATGGGTAGGATCCTTGTATCATGCATATATGTATACATTATGCATATTTATATGCATGTACTTGTGTAAAATGTTTCTATGACCCAATTAACATATTTCTGCCATGGTGAGAAAAGTTATGGTGGCTGTCCAAAATGACAATTGATGCTTATTATGGTAATTTATAAATCGTTAAACGCTCATAGGTTACCATTTATCATACTAAATAAATATCCATTTTGTGACCACTTGATGTGTAGGCAAGATATCTCCAACCATTTGAATTTTTGGTTTTAGGATTTTTAGATGATGAAGGTTGCCATTGACAATGTGGATCGTCATTTGGATGGTTCACATTGCCACTGGAACATCAGAGCTGGCCTATATATGTTAAGGTAGTCTTTTAGGAGAATTTGAGCATGATCTTTGTCCATCCACACTACACAATGAGCATCTAATCACATTGTCAATCATGACCTGCAACATCTAAAATGGCAAAATGTGAAAAGGCAAAGGTCTTGAAGTTTCTTAGACTATGCATTAAGTGGGTACCAAATGGATAGTCTTCAATTATAACAAACTATGTTTTGATTTGATTTCTGGATTGGAAGCATACAAACCTTTTAGATGTGTTTTACAATAAGATCATGATCATTGCGTATGTTCTTAGTTTATATAATCCACGATGAGTTTTCCACCCAATTTCTATTGTTACCATCCTTTTCAATATTTCATGGCCACTTGGTTCTTAGGAGATGAATCTTCAAAACCATTGAATTTGAGTTTTATTTGCATGTTGTTGTAAAATGATTAGACTTCATAATTTTATAAATGTTTATGTATACATGTATTCATGTATAAATAAGGTTGCAAACGGGTTGGGTTGACCCGTGACCCGACCCGGCCCGACTCCCTTAGACCCGATCCGACCCAGTTTAAAGGACCCATAGGGCCGGGTCAGGTTCTAAAATTGGACCCATTCTATTTTTTGGGCTGGGTTTGGGTTTACTAAATTTTAACTCGACCCATTTGATTTTTAAATTTTTTTTGGGTTTCCTACCTTATAACCTGACCTAACCCGAACCCGGTACACTGTTGGTCTCGGAAGGTTCAGAACTTACTAGGCCCAATTTTGATGTTGTAGCCCGTAGGCCCCGCACTATTTGGGCTATGGTGTTGGAGTATCATGGGCCTATTCAGCTACAACCATGTAGCCCCGCCGAGTTACTATACTAATTGCTGTTAGGGTGATGGTGACCCAACAGAGAGGTTGCACCTATGCGGTGATCAAATGTGACTGCGAAGCTAAAGCCTTAAAAGGAGGACCATGGATACATCTCTACCCGACCCTCTCAAATGCAACCCCACCCCTTTTCTTCTTCTCACAGCCCTTCCTTCTACGTTCCTTTCTCAGTACACTGTCCGCCACCACCCAAAGCCAAGCCCAGTTAACCTTGGAATAGGATAAAAAAAGTTAAATACAAGGAATGACAACTACAGAGATCCGACCTGGACCCGACCCAGATCCGAATTTTTTGGGTTGGGATCAGGTTATACATAGACCTGATCGGATCCGAATGACCCATTGGGTCAGAAATTTTAGCTGATGACCTAATTCGACCCAACCCGATCTTCTATTGGGCTGGGTCTGGGACTAACATTAGACCCGAACAAGGAACCGGGTTGGGTCGGGGTCACTTATGACCCAATGCGACCCGATCCATTTGCACGCTTATGTATAAATGAATGTTATGTATGAGTTGGATTATGTAATTGTTATTTAATTTTTAAAATCAAGATATTTTATTATTTGGCTTTAGGTGGTACCAGTGGTTGATTCTGACTTGATCAACATGATTCATGGGTTTCATGTGCTTGTATGCATATTTGTACATACATCCATAAATACATACATGCATATATATGCACACATACATACATCTATGCATACATACATATATATACATTACATACATACATATATATACACATACATCCATACATACATATGTATATATAATGTATGTATGTATGTATGTATGTATCTATGTATGTATGTATGTAAATGTGCTGTATGTATGTATGTATCCACATATATTCATCTATTTATATATATACATAGATTTACATAAATACACATATGCATATATATATATATCTCACTAGCATGCAAACATGCACATGTGCATAGTAGAATGCCGTTTACATATGATGGATAATGGACAGCTTATATCACTCTTATCAAACTTTTTACATATGATGGACAATGGACAGCTTATATCACTCTTATCAAACTTACTTCAAGAAAGTTAAATGAACTGTATTCAGAACATCTTTTATACTTGCTTCTGTACAAGATTTTTTTTTTTTTTTTTTACTTTGGTTTGATAATGGATTTAAATATTCTATCTACATTGTCTATCCAAGCAACTGAAGAAACACATCACTAGAATTTTAAATACTGCATATGTCATCCATAATGCCCAAAATTTTTTTCATGGCACTTCAAGGCACACTGTAGTCATTTTCTTTTCAACTTGGGATAGACATAGATTGTAGGAGAGTAGTTTTGATGCAAACAGATTTCAGATTCAGTTATGTCAGCATCACATCCAAGTCGGTTAAATTTTGGATCTTGATCTTGATTTTGTATCTGAACCTAACTGATAGGTCTGAAATACCTTATGGATTAACTCCAGACTTTCTTGCTGATTAATCAGCTCTCTCTCTCTCTCTCACACACACACACACACACAACAACAACAACAACAACAACAACAATTTATTCCCGTATTAGACGGGTATTTAACTATTTTAGTTTTTCTAACACCCTACTTTGTTTTCTTTGTTGTTACAGGGAGTTTTCAGACCCTGTTGTTGCGGAGGCGACCCTTGACTTTCTTAACTTGAACATGAAAAAACTTCTCATTTCATTTCCCACTTTACTCCCACAGGTATAATTTTGTAGATTGAAGTTACCGAACATCAAAAAATCTGCATGTTTATGATCCTGAACGAAGATGAAATTCAAAATCCTGTGTATAGTTTGCAGTTCGCTGTATTTACTTATACAATGGCAGCATTAAAAAAAAACAATTACTTTAGTATTAGACCTGTTTAAACTTTAAATGGTAATCACATACGTTGCACACCAGTTTTGCATCTGTTGATGAAATTTTCTTGAAACAGTCCGAAGCTCATTGTCTTTTGTGTGATTGACTAGTGAGATATAATCTCTTTAAATTAATTATCATCACTTAAAATATATTTTGCTGCAATCCAGAAAGGTTGATTCCCTACAGCTTGTTTGTTCAATCACACGAGTTTCTACATGTTGTTTGATTTAAATATCATGTATGGAAACTCTTGTATCAAAACACCTTTTGTATGCATATGAAGGAAGAAAAGAGGGTGGATTAGAAAGAGATTTAGAGGCTTTGTATGACTGTCAGTTTATTTGGTAATAGTTGACTGCCAAAAGTTATCAGGGGTAATAGGTTGGATTGTTTTCTTTGAACCTAGCAGCTGAGAGTTGTGCTGTTGAGGCTTAGCAGTCTGATGGAATAGAGCTATAGACACTACTGTAGCATGGTCATGTGAATTTGGATTTCTGCATTGCAATAAACATATGCCCTGTTGTAATGCTGGCATTAGCCTCTTCCACTGTACCTATATTACTTGATCTTATTACCCAGGTTTCATTCCATATCTATCATGAAATATCGGCCTCTGCATATGAATGGTGAAAAGATCTAACATCTCACTTAGCTTTCCTTTTGGAGGTAGTTAAAAGAATTAGGATCATAGCTACACTTACTCATGTTGCTTGTATAGTTAAAAGATGGTTGTACTAGGGAAGCATGAAAGTATCTTGATGAAATTATTCCCCCCTCTTTAGGCTTCACTTTGGTGGACAACGTAAGTTAAGATGAAGTGGTTAACTAGATGTTGATGTCCATACGGAAATACCTTTGTTGATCAATAGTGATTGGACATGAGCACTATTACTAGAGATAGAGGATCACTCTGACAAAGAAATGAAGATCTGCCAAAATGGATCTGCATGTCATACATGAGGAGCCTCATTTGGCATTGGCACTTCCAAAACTGTAGTTGCGCCACAGGTCTCTCATATTCTTTATTTGTTCCTTGTAAGCTTTTCATGTCTCTACCAACTTCAGGAACAACTAAGCTTTCCAACCTATGAAATTATAGTGCTGAAGTAATACTTGTTTTTGCCGCTTCTCACCGTTAAGGCTTATTCTATTCATTCAACAATAAGTTCTCCCTGTATTAAACTTTATGTGTGCTCACCTTTGATTTGGAGGGTCCGCAATGATATTGTGTGAATAATTAGATCATCAGGATGAAAAGTAGTTATATGTTATTCCAATTAACTTCCATAGGGAAATGCCATTCATCAAGTTAAGGAGATATGGCAGAAGCATGATATCTAAGGATGCTGTTTATATATGCATCTTTTATAATTTTTTAATTGCTTTTTAAGTTAAGGATGATCCAGTTTCTGAACTAGTTGATATGACTTGAATTTGGTGCATGTAATCTAATAGAAAAAGAAAAATGAAATAGGCTATGGGTAAACATATGGTTTTTCAAGGTAATGCCAAGTCTTTACACTATATATTAGGGGCAAGGATGGTATGTCTTGAATCTTTCAGATCAGGTTTTGATACAAGCCTTAGTGTGGAATTTATGGGGAAAGCTATTCCTGATGTAAAATAGAAACTTGATACATCCAACACATTGCTGGATTTTTCTTAACGAAGATTTAAGCTTTCTAAGAGTTTGATAATAATGCATTATACAAGGTCCGCAATACCGAAATTGGCAGTATATTATGGTACGTCCTCATGCTGTGCCGTTTCGGCATGAACTGACAGGGAAACCAGCAAGGGAGGAGGAGAGGAAGAAGGAAAGAGACAGAAAGAGAGAGACGAGGGAGGGAGGGAGGAAAAGGGAGAGGAAGGGAGAGAGCAGAAGAGCGCGACAGAGAGAGAGATAGGTGGAGGGAGGGGGAGGGAGAAATAAAGAGAGGAAAAGAGAGGGAGAGGGAGAGGGGGGAGAGAGAGAGGGAGGATGGGAGGGAGAGAGGGAGAGGGCGACGGTGAACGATGGCCGTTGGAATAGGACCAAGGGAGAGGGGAGAGAGGGCTTCAATGACCATTGGAACAGGACCGACAGCGGGGGGAGAGGGCTTTCGAAGCCCTCTCTCTCTCCTCCATGTGTCGGAACAGAGGAGGAGGCTTCGGTCCCTTTTTTTATATATATTTTTGATTTTTTAAAGTGAAGTCAGCATCCACTACCGACTTCACCTATTATTTTCTTTTTCTAAAATTTTTAAGTGAAGTTGGCGACGTGGCAAAATTTGACTATGTTCACCTAGGCCATTGATAGGATGCCAGCCTTTCTTCTACTATGTCAACCATCTTTTCCGTTACTTTGCTAGTCATCGGTAAAATCTGAGCCAAATCTAGATTGGTGAACTTGGTACCTAACTAGTGCCTTGTTGCATATACTGTTACTATGCCAGAATGGTACCGTACTGTATTGACCCGGTACCTGACCAGCATGAGTCATGGTATTGGTTCCAAACCTTGGATTCATTTATTGTGTACATCTTTGTCTTCTCTTGCTTGTGCTATGGGTTAACTTATTCATTGGGATCTCACTTTTTCTTCTTTCTAATTTCTCCATGGAAAGCTAACTAGCATGTAGGGGTGGCAAAATTTGACTTGTACCTGGCAACTCGCATGAATCCACCTAGAATAATTAAGTTCAGGTGGGTTTTCTTTAAAGTTGAGTCAATTCTTTGCTGACCCTAAACCAACTCGGTTAAAAACGGGTGGGTTTGGGTTTAGCCACCGAACTCAATGGGTCTCTTGAAATGATGGGCTTAATTGTCTCCTAGATCCAACATGAGCTGTAGTTTCCTAATTTTTCCATACGGTTTAGTTTACTAAAAGATGGATAGGGCAGTCCATGAGATTTAGGAACCTGGAAGTTGCATTTTAGCTTTTTTTATCCTTAATTAGTTTATGATTGTCGTATATCCTGAATTTCTAGGTTTATCATGATTATGACAACGTATTTGAAGATAATTTTGATTTTGTTGTCTGTGATCTTTGCATACTATGTTTTGCTTTATCCTCTAGTTATATGTATGATTGATGAATAAAAACTTAATAGGTTTGTGCAAGGTCCGCCAAACCAGTACCGAAATTTGTACCAGTCGGCGGATGGGTCGATACGGTACCGACACGGTACCGTTGGGCGTGCCGGTTCTGCACCGGCACGTCCATTTTTTTGTGGAGTTTTTTAAGTTGATTTATTTGATAATCTATCTTTTGAATTTTTTCAATAATTTTTAAGTCCAATTTGATATTTTTTCGATATTTTTTCGATATTTTTTTGATATTTTTTTGATGTTTGATTTTTTTGGTGTTTCAACAACTACAGTTTAACCTAAAATGATGATCTTATTGTTTTAAAATGATACAAATCATAAAATAATTAGTGAGATATTGCATGTTACAAGAAGCAACATGAAATATCCTCAAATTAAATAGGAAGATAAAAAATATAAAATAATACAATTAATTACATATATTTAAAGTACAACGTACATACTGATATCTAAAATCTCGTGTAGTGGCGATGCTTCTCGTAAATATCCGAATCATTAGCATAGTCAGGAGGCATATCAACCCATCCTTCTAATCAAGTGGCTTTGTAGTTTTGTATGTCCATTCTATAAGGATCGTGCTCCGTGTTATAGCACTCTCGAATCTCTCGTTAAAACTCTGGCTCTAAGAGTTGTCCTTTTGCTGATAAACTGACTGATAAAACGACTGTGAAGGAGAACATCCGAATAAGTCAGCAACAAAATTTGACCCGTAAACTGGGACTCACCGGTGAATCGAAGACCACCCTGCGGCCGTATCTCATAAACGGTAGTCTCATGTCCTCTATTTCCTTCTTGGCCAGCAGATCCATGACTACTAGAACTGCTACTTCTGATCTATGAATCTAAGTGAACTGACTCCTCCTCGAC
Source organism: Phoenix roebelenii (assembly GCA_025769935.1). Taxonomy (NCBI): domain Eukaryota; kingdom Viridiplantae; phylum Streptophyta; class Magnoliopsida; order Arecales; family Arecaceae; genus Phoenix; species Phoenix roebelenii. Next base: position 606,387 of record JAOXJJ010000678.1, on the reverse strand, counting down.
ACTCTTCATTAGGGCTGCATGTGCCTTTTGTTTTTTTTTTGGTATGCTAGGCAGTTGCCTTCTTACCTTTCATGCTACTCGCTTTTACTTACTCTTCTTGCCCTTCTCTGCCTGGCTATATTGGGAGGATGTGGGTCGCCTTTTTGACCGAGTTGACCAGGTAGCGTAGTGGTCTCATCTAAGCATCTCTCGATCATATCTCTGAGAGGATATTTCGGACAAGGAGTCATGTGAGAGGAAGCCTTCCCAACATCTTTTAACCAGCAAACAAAGAAAATGGTAGGGAGCTCGGTTTAGAACCGGGTTGACTCGGTGCGAACCGCACCGAGTTCGAACGGAATTGCCTAGTTTCGAACAGTTTCGGCCAGCTCCAAGCCGGTTTCAGTTAGTTCGGAACTAGTTCCGGCCTGGAACCGACTCCAATAGGCAAACCGACTCGGTCTCCCACCGGGTCGGCTCGGTACAGGCCGAACCGGGTGGTTCAGTCTGGTTCGGTCTTCCTTGGGTTTGTGGGTAGGCTTGGGTATATGTAAAAATAAATAAGTATGTGTTTATATTTTCCAACCCAATTATGAGTAGGTTGGGATTGGTTTGAGAGTCTTTTTTTGATCCTAACCAGGGTTGACCCCCAACCTGATGCCAACCCATTGCTACCCTTGCTAGCATGGCTTGCAGATAAATGGTGAAATATATAAAGATTCATACTTTTGGTTGGAAATTTTTATTCTATTTTATTTTTAGTTTGCTAGTCTTTAGAGGAATGACTAATCAAATATCTCTGGTCACACACAGTTCTTCCCATTGCTGCTAAAGTTAATTGCTTGGAACGGAGAGAGGTATGTTCTCCCTTTACTCGATATTGTTGGTGTGACTTTTGATCTTTGCCATTTGTCTTCTACTATACCTTTTTGTTCAACAAAGAACATTTCAATCGATATCTAAACAATAGATTATTGTTTAATATTTTGCTATGACCTAGATGACTTTCCATTTGTATTCCAGAATTACTTGGTCATGCCCATTGTGACTTGCATGGATAAATTCCCTAGCCAATGCTGATACTTGTTTTGCGTTGCATTTCCAGATTTGAGAAATCTTTTTTGATGATTCTTCCAGCGATGATGTCAACTGGGTCATTTCTTCCCCTTTTTCTATCACTCTTGGATCTGCCAAGTAAGTTCTTTTTTCACTTTGAATATAAACACTTTACAGTTATTGTTTTGTAATATGAATTGACATCAACTAGGTTTGGAAAGGTATTGTACAAGAATACTACAACAAATGTAGAAGCTGGATCATGTTAAAATGGTTTACTTGACATGTGCACTTTGTTTTTCTTTTTGTATACTATCTTAGTATTGCAATGCCTGTTTTTTTTTTGTAGTATTATCAATAATTTATACAATTGTGGTATTATAGTTTGACATCTTTATCCAGTTGGCTTTTTATCTTATATCAACCCTTTATTCCTTTGATGTTGCTAATGACATTTATGTTGATTCTTCTTAAAAAACCAAGAAGCTTTCGTCGTATTTTGATAAAATTGTAGAAACGTTACTAGTAATATGATTTTACAATCTCAAAATAAGTATCTCATGTTTTATAGACATCTTGACCAATGATTGCTGAACTGAGCCGAACCGGATGGTTCAGCCCGAACCGAGCCAACCCGATCCAATCTATGACCGGGTCGGTTCTCTAATGGAAAATGGTTCCTGATTGGATGTGGCCAGAACCGGCCAGATTCGGCCGGAACCTGTCGAAGCCGGACGGTTCTATCTTGTTCGAACCGGTACCGAACCGTACTGGTCACCGACTGGTACGGGTCTCGGTATCGGTTCGACGAACCGTGATCTTGACCACTGAGAAATTGGTCATGATTTATGAAGCTTAGAGGAATTGAAACTAGGAAAGATATTTTATTAGAATGACAATAAAATGGCAGAAAAATAAGCTTCAATTTTTTATCCAGAGATGATAGTTATATCTATTAGTTGTTTGGTTAAAATGACAGAAGAATAAATATCATTTTTTTATTCGAAAATATAGTTATATCTATTATTTGTTTGGTCAAGTTTTGAACAAGGATTTAAGACTCGAGTGTAGAACCAGACTTCTTTCATTGAATTGGCTAGTGATCATTATGAGAGACCTTATTACACCTTGATTGTAGTGAACCCCACCCAAATTGCACTGCATCAGGCATACTTGTTTCAAAGCATATCTTGGTATATCGTTTATTCCTTTTCACTTTTTTGCTCATTTGTAGAAATGCACTTTTAACATGTAACAAATTGGCTCATGACTCATGAGTGGTATAGGTTAATGCTGTGATATTTAAATACTTCTTGAAGTATTGATGGGAACCATATCATATTGTATGATACATTTTTGGTCAAGGCATCATCAACACATTACACACGCTTCGTAAGTTCGTATATAGGGGTTTTAATCTTGTACCAGTTGGTGCCACATTATAATATATACTATGATATAATGATCTTGTAGAGCTTAGAGTGTAGCTCAACCATAGATGTGTCCATTGGAATAGAATTCTAGTTGTGATCATTTTCTTATTTATGATTTTAATAACAACTGTATCACTTAAGGTCTGTAAGTTAAAACATTGGCATCCATTTTAGCTACATCTTTTCTAATTTCAGAATTCAGACACCTTGGATGAAACCTCACTTTTTTATCCTAAACACTATGTAAGTGTGTCAATGTACCATGTGATGACTTTCATATTCCTAAAATATCCCCATCTTTTCAAAAAAATCCCCCTCTCAGGATGCCCTTATAGAAAAATAAGTTTTCTCCTAAAACATCCTTTTCTGATCTGTCTAACCTTTTTAAGTTCTAAATGAACTTAAACTCTTGAGGCCATTGGTGCGAGGTAAGGGTCTCTTCTAGGCTGCAAAGCTTTAACATGTTCGTGACAACTAAGATAAACATGGCTTTGTATTGTTGGGTTACCAAGTTTAATTTTCATTAGTTTATGAGAATTCTTCAGACATGATCTCAATAGTCAAAATCTATTAGGATCTAACAGTTCTTATGGACTATTAGGATTAAGCAAGAGGGTATGTGGAATAGGTTCTTTAAGATACAATAATGAGGGGAGCGCTTCTTCTATATCCAACTGATATGCCAATAGTAGGATTTATACACGTAAAGGGAGCCTTTTTTTCGCTTTCCAACACTATCTCAACACCTAAGGTTGGGAAAATCAATGTTCTCAAGAGTAAGTATTGATATGGGGCTCCCCAACATGACCTGCATAAGTGATCCACCAAAACCCCTTATGTGACCCCACAATGCTTGACCATCAAATTTTATATTTTAACTTAGTTATAGAATTTCTTAGCCTTATATCAACAAGAGAAGGCAGCTGACAAATCCTTCATTGATCTTGTAGAAGAACAGATAAAAGTTATAAACTTAAAAAGGGTATGTAATATCCGCTTAAAAATAGATAGGATGACAAACCTCTATATACTGAAGGGTGCTTCTTCAAGTTAAAGGGAAAACTTCTAAATAGAGTACAAGAATCACATAGAAGAGTAAAGAGGGGGTCGCGACCAGGTTGTCTATCGTATGGATGAGATCAAGGTACACCGTATCGGTTCGAACCAGACAAATGAGCCAGTATGGATGGTGTACTGAGTGTCGGTATATCAAAAAAATCTCGTATTGTACCGTACTGATACTATCAAAGTCCACCAAACTAATACTAGAACCCAAGTGTCGATAATATTTAATTAAGTCTTTTTTCAATTATTTTCAATAATTTGAAGTCTAATTTGATTTTTTTGGTATTTTTTTGATGTTTACTGATGTTTCTATGATCTCGGTTTAACCTAAATGAAACATCTTATTATTTTAAAATGATACAAATCATAAAATAATTAGTGAGATATTGCATGCTACAAAAAATAACATAAAATATCCTCAAATCAAGTAATAACATAAAAATTATAAAATAATATAATTAATTATATATATTTAAAGTACAACATATATACTGATATCTAAAATCGAGTCGAGTGGCGCTGACTCTCGTAGATATCCGAATCATTAGTATAGTTAGGCGGTACGTCAGTCCATCCCTAACCAAGCGACATTGTAGTTTTGTACATTCATCTATATGGAACGCGTGCCGGGTTATAAGCACTCTCGGACAAGGTCTGCCGAACTGGCATCGGAACCCATATCGGGTGGTGGCCGGTACGGTTCGGTATCGTGCCGTGGTCGATAAGGATAGGGCATGCCGATTCCGCACCGACACGCCTATTTTTTTGAGTTTTCTATAATGTTTAATTGCTAATACTCTTTTTGATCTTTTTCAATAATTTTAAGTCTAATTTAATTTTTTTGGTGTTTTTTTGATGTTTATATGATCTCGGTTTAACCTAAAATAATTAGTGAGATGTTGCATGCTACAAAGAACAACATAAAATATCCTCAAATCAAGTAATGACGTAAAAAATGTGGGCTATTTTTGGCACTTTCACAAAGATTGATCCTATTCTCTTCCTCTTAGCCGGGTGCACTTGCCGAGCTTCTTTTATCTTGGTTATTGGCTTTTTGACTCAAGTTAGAGCTTTTCTTTCCTGCTTTTTCACCCGAGTTGTTTAATTGACATTACCTTGTTCGCTTGGCTTTAGCTCATTTTTTTTGCCATTTCTTCTCTTTACAGATCTCCTCGAAGTAGGAATCAGAATGGCAATGAAAAATAATAGCAATAGTCGTATCGTAGGTAATTATAAAATAATACAATCAATTACATACATTTAAAGTACAACATACATACTAAAATTGGGTCGAGTGGCGATGGCTCTCATAGATATCCGAATCATCAGTATAGTCAGGAGGCACATCAATCCACCTCTCTAAGCAAGCAATGTTGTAGTCTTGTACGTTCATCCCATAAGGGACGCGTGGTAGGTTATAAGCACTCTCGAATCTCTTGCTAAAGCTCTAACTCTGAGAAGTATCTTTTGGCTGATAATACGGCTGTGGAGGGACCTATCCGAATATGCTGGCAGCAAACTCCAACTTGTGAGATACTTTAGGCTGCGTAGGGTAGTATCCACCGGAAGATTTCTCAGATGCACCATATCCGTATCCATATGGGTCATAGGCTCTTTGTGGTTGTAGATAATAGGATCTAGTATACAACTCGAAACCTAATACGTCTGTGGATTTTACTTCACATGCGAGGTCATCTACAGCTGCATCGTGTCCTGAATGACCTCGAGGAGTCCGTCTTCTATATTCAATTGCATCCTTGCAGGCACTATCAGATCGTGCACCGTGGTCCTTATCCTGCATAGCATGTATAAACTGAGATTCATCGGTGAATCAAAGACCATCCTATGGTTGTTTTATAAACGGTGGTCTCATATCCTTCATTCTCTAGCCAGTAGATCCATGACCACCAGAATTGCTACTGGTCTCTGAATCCGAGTGAACCGACTCCTCCTCGACACTCTTTATTGGGGTTGTAGGTGCTTTTTAGTTTTCTTTTTTAGTGTGCTGGTAGCTGCCTTCCTACCCTTCATACCTCTCTGTCTGGCTATGCTGGAAGGATGTATGTCACCCTCCTGACTAAGTCGACCGGATAGCCTAATGGCCTCATCTAAGCATCTCTCGATTATATCTCTGAGAGGATGTCTCGGACAAGGAGTCATATGGTGACTGGCTCCCCTGTAGCTGTGGCTGATTAGCTGAAAAGATACGTGGAATATTGCACTCAACCCATTGCCCTGCATCAACCCTAGCCTCGCTGGCTATGAAATTGACCGGTCGTGGAGGCAATCCTCGCTTATCGTGCTCCGGCTCCTGCTGCTGGCCCATAAGCCATCCGATCATAAGATCATCCTCATCAACGAAAGTACTATGGATCGGATCTATGTAGTCGAGCTCTTCCTTATGAATGCACTTCAGCCTCAACCTCAGATTGTAGTGAGCATATATAAGGTCGTTGAGGCGCTTCTATGTCAAATAATTTTCTTACTTGCCATGGATTGAGGGCGAAGGTGGACCAGTTGCACTCATAGCCACTCGAGGAGACCATCTGAGAGGATTTGGATAGCTAGTCGCTTAAGATTTTAAGTGCAATGTAGTTAGTAGCAAACCATGTAACTCCTTGTCTCAAGATCTCTCCTGCATACCTCATCAGTGAAAGAACCATGTATGATTATAAATATACTTGGCGATGATTTGGAAGAAAATCATACACCTAATCACCTCCTCCATCAGTTTAAGGATGTATGCAGCGTTATGCACCTAATCAGAAGCATCAACCGACTTGTGGAAGAAAGTCTTCGTTTCACAATATGTTAGAAAGTTGATGCTCCGCTTGGTAGGATCGGTTCAACCATTACATATCATCGTCAGTCCATATGTGGGCCATTTGCTCTTGTAGGAGGCAATCTATTTCTATACCTCATTACTGTCAAAAAGCTTACCGTAGATGTCCTTCGGGCCTGGAGGATCTACACCGGGACCGGCAGCCTATACGGCGGAAATGACTGACCTATAATACGTATTGTTTGCCACATTTGCTGGGATGTGGCTGAAGTGGAACCAACATTCAACAGCTCGCCACATATTCTTCTGTTTATCCTTCTTCAGCGTTGAGTCAACCCTTTGCTGCTTCGAATCTTTGTTGGGGAAGGCATGTGGATCTAAATCATGGATTGCTGTTTCTGGTGGAATCTTTCTGAATGACTTTTTTGCTACCAAAAGCTCCCAGCATAGATGCAATTTGGCTACTACCTCTGCTGACGACCTTCCTGACTGAGGTCTCCTAAACTCTAGATCTGCCCTGTTGCTCACAGAATTGGAACCTGACTCGTAGTATGAGAGGCCAAATCGAGCCCTATGCTTGGCCACCTCATCCTACTACCACTAATCATTCAGGCTCGCCTGCATGGTAGTTTGGATCTATGCCTCATCATCTGGAGCGGACGCCTCCTTTGACTTTCTAGTATGATAAGAAGGTGGATCTTCCGCTTGGTGGTCCACCTCTGCCTTCTTCTTGACAACCCTCTTATTCGCTATTCTGAAATTAGCGAAGTGCTTCTTCATCAGCTGCCAAATCTTCTATGGGCATTTCCGGCACATAGATACGTCGAGATAACCTAGTTCGGGACTGGATTGACTCGGTGCGATCCGGCTGGTTCGCACCGAGTCTGCACTGAACCAACTGGTTCGGATCCTTTCCAATCGGTTCGGGACTCGTTCTGGCTGGTTCAGTATGGATTTCAGCTGGTACAGGGTCAGAACCGAAAATAGAAGGCGAACCGATCCAGTTTCGCACCAGGTTAGCTTGGCACTGCCCGAACTGGGCGGTTCAGTCTAGTTTGGCAGACCATGGACACTTTGCTAGTGTGGTACCGATATAGGGTCCAGTACTGAGATGGTGAACCTTGGGTGAGAAGATAAATGAAAAAAGAGAGCATAATCATAAGCTGCAGTAAATGAGGTTGGAGGTGCTACTTTTGTTAATTGATAATTTAAATGCATCCTTTCTTTGTTTTCATGTATTTAAATTGCAAATTTTAAAATATTTATCTTTTAAACGTATTTTGAGTTGCAAGTTATGTAATGTAATGTGATATTTATGCATGTTAATGACTTAACACACACATTACACCTTGACTAAGGCATTTAGCTCAATACTCCCATCTTATTTCTTCCAAAAGTTTATATATTTAGACAAGAAAATGGGATAAACAACCCAAAAACAGAATTTGGAGGTCTAAGAAGGCTGTAACAATGGTTTATGGCCTGAGTCTATGCATTCCCATTTGGAGGTGTCTTACCTATCCTTGGTCCATATAGCTCCAATTCTTGGTATTACATGCTTTACCGTAAAAGCTAACAAATTACAACTTTTTAATCATGTCATAAATGTGACTGAAGGACTTTATGGTTTGAAATTTGGGCTTAAAGATTTTCTTTTTCAACACGTTTAGAAATTAAAAATCCTTTAGTAATACCTATTTTTAATCAATTATTTCATTCAGATGCTGCGCATCACTTTCTTAACATCCAAACACAAACATTTGTGCATGAAATTAAGGGTGCTTTTAGTTTTGCTTTTTTTTTTTTAAAGTTATTCTCAAAAATCACTTTCGTTGAAGTTCTTGAATTAAAAGCACTTTTTTGTGTGTTTGGTGTTTGTTTATCACATATTATAGAACTAACTTTTATAGATGGTCTTACTATATTTGAAAGACAAGGAGCAAGATGAGAGCAGAAGCTAGACACTAGTTTCTCTAACTTATCCTAAAAGCCACATTTTGACTTATGCTTTTTCGAGAAGCACTTATTAAATGATGTTACCAAACACTAACATTTTTAGAAAGAATTTTTTTCTTTAAAGCCTTCAAAGGACTTAAGCAAAGCAACATCAAATATACCCTTAACTGCTCGACCGAAAGGGTAGTTATTCAGCAAGGCCGGAGGGTCAAGTGTCTTGGGAAAGGGCAAATTGGTTCTAAATATCCATATGACTTTGCAGGGATCTAGATGGTGGTCCAAGATAATAATTCTCCCTACATGATGAGTCATTGTTCCTTCAGCTAGTCTTCAGAAGTTAAACTTGTTTGGATGAATTTTTGGTTCACCTTTTGAGTAGGAAAACTTTGATCCAATCATTAATTTAGGGCTGTTGTATTACTTTTATTTTTTGTTTTTTTTTTTACAAATTCCAATTAGAAAGTTTAACCAGACGGAACAACATGATGATGAAACACTTTGTTTTTTGAAATTGTTTGTGAAATCTTTAGAGCTTTTAGCAGCAAATTTTTATTGCTTTTAGAAAGAGCGAAAATAAAGCAAGGAATAGCAGAAGCTTTGTGCAAATTCTGTCTTCAACATCAATCTCCATTTAGTATTTCACTAATTTGTGGAGAAAACAGAAAAATAACAATGATGTCATACAGGCCCTTTGTTTTTCATATTTTAAGATACATATAAAGTTTTTTAATATATTCTACATCAATTATGTTTTTGTAATATGCTTGTGCTTCCTGATACATTTTCCCTGCCTCAAAACAGTACTGATAGTGGCATTGGAAAAGGTAGAAAGAAGCTCAGGAACTCTCATTGGCAGTAGCATAGCTTCTATCCAGAAGAGTACGGCTCCTGAGGTTATATTTGAAATTCTTGGAGTTATAAGTTTATGCGATGAAAATTACCTCACTTATATGTGTATCAGGATTATTTGATATATTTCGAATCGTATTGCAGATGCTACTTGCACTCATGGATGAAGCTTATACTGGATCAGCCATAGAAGATCGGGGGGGTGATTCTGGTTCCGATGATAATAATACAATAGATGTTGCTGACCCGGTGTTTCTTGACCTTCTAAAAGATGAGAATGATGGGCTTGCTGTAAGTCTATTCATGTACATTGAATGACTAAATAGTAGTTTATGTGCAAGGACTCAGGATTTTTCTTTGCTGTGTTGTGATCTTGCTATCAAAGAACTTCATAAGTATCCAAGTCTCTGATGTGTGTCTAACTTGAATGGGTATCCTTGGAGCTGGTTGTGAATGTCCGTGTAATGTAGCCATTAGAGTCTTGGATAAATTTGATATTGGATAATCCTAATGAATTTCAGAAACATTAGAAAACATTGAGCATATGTAGTTTTTAGACCCCCCGAAAAGGAAAAAGGTAAGAAAACATTGGTTTTGGTTAGTTTTGGCCGAAACTGCCGAATGTGTCAGAAAACTGAACTAAACTGAAAATTTTGATCAGTTTCAGATCAGGCTCGGCTGAAACTTTAGGCTTTGTTCTTTTCTAGTTTGTAGAATTGCTGATACATGTTTTGTGTTCCAGTTGAGGTTGTTGATTCTAGTTGTCCGATGAAGCTAACTATTTTCATCTGATTGGCTGATCTGACATTCATGGTTTCTGATAGTTAATGCATCATACTTCTTTTTTTGTTCCCCAGTACTCATATTAATATAGATATAAAGATCCCAAGTTTCCAATACATTAAAGGCGAGCTTAAATTTAAATACATGGCATGCAAACTAGTATTATATGCTATTCTTTGTCAGCATGTTGTAGGTGTCATATTTCCCTTGGCATGACAACCCTCAAAATATGACACATGGAGACCCATTTTTCCAAGTCATCGAGAGAGATTAGCTTTGCTAGGAAGTGCAATTTTTGTACTCGATAATGATAAAGTGCTCAATACATTTTGGGATGGTATTATGGTTGATGTGTTTGTCACAATTGAAAATTCTTCGATAAGTAATGGTATATTAGAATCTTAGAGAGACGGGACAAAATAATTTCTAGCATATAGGTCATTGGAAAGCTCGTACAAGTGGTACTTGATGGCACGTTAGTTGCAATTTAGTATGTGGGCGAAAGAGGAGAAATGTAGTAAAAATGATCATGATATTGCTGAGTTAGGACCTAGGATAAGACCTATGATCGGCAAGCTAGGAGTTTGTCAACCAGGGTCTGCCGCCCTGAACCAGTATCGGATCAGCGTGGAATCTAGTACCAGGTTGGTTTTTTTGGAGAACTGACCAGTACATCTTCTATCGGTCGGTACCGCCATGTATCGGCTGGTACCGGTCAGTTTTCAATTTTTTTTTAAACCACAGCGTGGCGCGTTGTGGTTTTTCAAACGAAGATCCAACAGAGACAAAACTTCAAGAAAAAAAAAACGTCGGAACCGAAAATCTGGCCATTCTCCCGAGACTTGTACGAGACCAGTACAGAACCGGTACGTACTACTCTGGGATGTCACCGGTACGCCGACCGGTACCGGTACGGCGGACCTTGTTGTCAACTATATTGGAAACTTGCAATATAAATAGATTATTGTGAAATTGCAAAGGCAGTCAAATGATTGGTGATTTCAAGTCATAAAGATAATCAATTTTTAATGGTTTTTTATTTTTAAAGACAACACTTTACAAATAGAAAACTACGAATTCTGTAGATATTTCTAAGTGTAAAACATATATTTATATTAATAGAAGTAACAGAAATAAAGACAATCTCCTAGCATGTAAAAATTTATTTCTAAATTCTATAACACAAGTACCATTTTTTTTTTTAATGAGGGAAGGGGAGGCCAAGCCACCCAATATTATTAATAGATAAGGAAGGTACAAAAAAGAGAGGGAAAATCCCGGTCTGGGGGATCATTGAGGTACCAATTTTTTATTTATTTAGGCCTCATGGTTTGGGAAGTCTTAAGATATTTTTGCTAAGCTCTCCTTGAATTCTTGCTTAGTTTGCTAACAAAGTGCAGATGACATATGTAGAATTTTCACCGTTGTGGAATCTCAAGGAAAATGAAATTATGGAGTTTGTTTATCATGTTTTTAAATCTCATGCCTGGTGAATCATTGAAATACCAATTTTTTATTTTATTTTTTTGTTCTTTGTTGTTTGTAATAATTTATAAAAGTTTTTATGGCCACATAAATGGTAAAAAAATGGTGGGGTGGAGATTACTAGGTTTGCAAGACAATTCTAGCATAGAGGATGCTGAATTTGAGCACTTCCTCTCCCTTTCTTTCTCTTCTCTCCTCTCTCTTTTTGTTCCTTTCCTTTCTCTCTTCTTTCTTTTCCTTCCTCTTTCTTTTTGTCTTGCATGAAAATAGCCTAGTAGACAACAAAAGAGCCATGGCACTTTCTTTTTCCTAACCAAGTCCCAACTCTGTCATGGGTGTACCATTTGACCCGGTCACCGACCCAGGTGATATTGACAGGTACCAACCAAGACAGATTAAGCTGACCTAGATTAGGGGGACCTAGGGTCCAGTAATCATCTCAAGACTTGGTCTCTCATGGAAGATCGAGGATGTTCGGGGTGGATCAAATCCAATTAGGACTTAAAGCCACCATCTATCTTTTCGGTGCTCTTGAAGGCTTAATCTGAATACTTGATATCGTTCTTTTATCATATCCTATGTTACACAAACTTGGTTTTGTGTGTCATGTGTGGGTGAGTGTCCGAAGTGTCAGGTTCTTTTAATATCTTAGAATTTCTTTATAAATAGTTGTATACAAGTTCAATACCAATGTTGTGTTAAGGTGTTGGGTATGGGTACTCCGGGCTAAATTGAATGATCTGGGTAGCATAGCTCATATATATCTTTTAATTTATTAGGTAGAGTCAACAACATGATTTTCAACAGAATATAAAGAAGAGGAAGACTTGGCCACACTTGAGTGGATCTCCACTCAGATTTGGTTAAGTCTAGTTCGAATGATGGAGGTCCCACATTGATGATTCGAGCTATTAAATGTGATCTACTACATCTAAACTACTTATGTACCAAAAAACTTGTGATTTGGAGACCTCTAGCCTATGCATCAAGTGGTGAAAAATTGGATAGTTCAAATAACACAAAACACTATATGTTTTCTTTAACCACTTGATGCATAGTTTAGGGATCTCCAAATTACATGATCTTTGGTGTGTTAGCAGTTTACAGGTTGTAGATTACATCCAATGCTGGATCATCGATTTGAGACCCCTATCGATCTAGGTTTGATCTAGACCTGATTAGATTTGAGTGGAGATCCACTCGAGTGGAACCAAGTTTAGCTCATATCAAGAATACACTATACGCATGCTATGAATTGCTATGTTATGATTAAAATTTTTGGCATAAACCGATGCATAGTATAATATGACTATTGCGTGAAGAACCCATTAGGAAGAGTACAATGCTAGTGCATATGCCATATAGTAGTCTGAATCATTCATAAGGTGAAGAATGCATGAACAAGTGTCTCTTGACTGGCTCCAGTCAAGAACCAAAATTGTAGTCCCACTCACAATGATGTGGTTTAGAAAAAAAAAGCCATGCATTCCTTTTGGAATCCAATATGCATCATGCAATTTGTCTACAAGATAACATTTTCGGATATATTTGAAGAAGAGTGGGAGGTGTTGCTTAACCCATGGTTTGCTGAATCTTGGTGGCTGCCCAACCACCAAATCTTCCTCTTCATAGTGGTTGGTTACATGAGTTATCTAAATTTTATCTATCCACCCAGTACTTTATCCAAGCAGCTTTAGCCATAAGAACCTTCTAAACCCCATGTGGAAATTGTCAATAGACCTTTGCTACTTGTGATTAAGCATTGATTTGATAGTTGGATTGTCTTAGAAATTTGTGATTGGGAGTCCATATCAAGGGATTTAACATTTAAGGTTTTAGGTACTATGGTGCATGGGTGTACCGATCCCATACTAGAAGATACCGATTATGGTATGCTCCTAGGGGTGGCAATTTTTTACTTGTTAACTTGATTTAGGCCGAGCCCACCTAAGCCAACCTATTAGGTACAGATTAGCCAATCCAGACACACTAGTGGGATGGTCAGAGGTTCGAGTTAGGGCCTCTTAACCCCTCAAGTCAGGTATGTACATATACATACAGATGTGTATATTCATATACATATATGTACATACGATGTACATACATATATACATACACTCATACATTCATATTTACACATATATATGAAATGGTGGATTTGTGAGGTGATTTGTGATTTGTATTTTATTTTAGTGTCTTTGCTATGTCATTTGATTTAGTCCAAACACTATGAAAAAGATATGGACTTGGGTTAGGTATAATGGGGTAGCTGGTTGGATGCGGGCAAGGTCCAGGTCGTGCATACTTTCGCTAGCGGGTTGGGTTCAAGTCAAGCCCTATGGACCTTGATATGTGATCTCAACCCAACCCAAACTTGATACAGCTTGTAGATTGCTACCCCTATAGGCTTGTGTATCTACTCATGGTTTGCCGATTCGGAGCAAGTGGCACGTTGCATGTACAGTACATAAGCACTACATATTATGGTACGGTTGGTTTTCAAAACATGAGGAAATAAGTAACTAGTAAGAAATTTAATCCAATTCAATTACAATAAATTGAGTTGTGAATTATTACTAAATCACAATTGTTTATTTGTTCATGCTAACAACAATCTTACTCCTATACCAATATTAATTAACATGCACTAGGCCATTAGTTTTTTTTTGTCAAGAAAAAACTTTAGGAAACTATTTTTAATATGAAATATCATTATAAGTTGTATTTTATGGTCAACACATTTATCCCATTTAGAATTGATAATTCGATACTTTAAGCTTAACAAAATGATATATTTTCTCTTGAAAAAAGTGGGGGGATCGTTATTGAGCATCATATATTTCCTCAGGAATCACGATTGACTTAGTTTGGGTAGTTTGGTCCCACTATACAGCCATTGAAAATTACGACTAGATCTAGGGATATGGATTTCGTATGTCAGGGACATGAAACCATCAAATGTGAGCAACATCCTCCTTTCAAATTTTCAACTGAATTATTGCTTGAGTTAATCAATCTACAACTGTTGTCACACCCATGATCTGATGCAGAATCACTAATGGGATGTTTGAGTCATTGTTACCATCTTATTGTCGCCAACTCACCATGCATTAATGGCAGTTCCATAAGAGGATCACCTAGAGTCATCCATAGCTTTAACAGTTTTAGTCAACATTGAAAACCTTTTCTTTGTCAGCCGATGCAGAATCACCATGAGGTGATGTAAAATTAATATTTGGATGCTTGAGTCATTGTCACCATCTTATTATCACCAACTCAATATGCATTAATGGCATTTCCATTAGCGGATCACCTAGACTCATTCACAGCTGTAACAGTTTTAGCCTTTTAGGTGTAGCAAACTGAATTCTTTGTCAGCTCGAAACAAATCATCTAAACATTGTGTTGACTAACCAACCAATTGACCTCAAAAGCTTAAGCTGATGGGGAATGAGTCAATAATGTGCATCTCTTAATACATTGTACATGCTACACATGTACATCATGTTAGATATCAGAAGCTGATACCAGTAGAAAGGAACTCATGACATGTGAACACTCATCTCATGAATTTTCAAGAACGCAATAGGTGAAATATAATGATGCTGTTTGGGTGCCAAATCTAACAGAGTATCTTATAAAGCGCCTCTTAGGTGAATGATTGGATTTGTCCTATATGAGGAACTAAAAAAAAAGCAAAAGATAGGAAACCTGGATACAACAATGCCCCATTTATATGTTTGTATGCCTGGAAGAAGAGGAAGTGTGATCAGTTCAATTGTAATAGTGAGATGTTTTATGCAATTTGTTGATTTTAGTTTAGCTTCATGGTGACTATTAGTTTAGTTCAATTGTAATAGTGAAATGTTTTTGCATACCATGGCACTGGACCTTTCCTGTATTTGATGCATATTTTGGAATCCTTCTTGTGGAAGAGTTGGCGAATCAGAGATGCGGATTAGTCAGAGGTCTTTTCTGGACAGTGACATCATTGACAGCTTTGAAAGAAACAAGCTTTAGTTTGCATGCTGGAGTGCACACATTAGTCACTTCCATATAGATATTACCACTGCATGCCATATGGTCTTGTTTACATGTATGCATCATGTATAAGTAAAGAGAAAACAAAAGCAATAGCAAATAGGCTCTTAGTTATTATTGAAATCACATGTTTGTTGTTATCCTCTTAGTGAATGTAAGCTTATTAGGATAAGTTATTTTCATTCGAGATCTCATTGTCAAAGGTCACATGGATATGTTAAGTTTTTAGAGCTGCATTCCAGTAGTTCACTGGCCCGACATTGGCGTGATTCATGAACTGCTTTGCTGTGCCATGCCTGTGCTTGGCATGCAGTGCATCAATATGCAGCCATGTCGTGTGCCAGTAAGGTATCTCTGTCGATTGATACAGATGGATCTCTAATCCTCAAATATGTGTTCTTTTTCATCAGCTAAGAAGCTAAGTCTTATTTTATGACCAACATTAAGTTTGAGAGGGGTGGTTTCATGCTAAAATCTTGACTTGAGTATCATAACTTTTCTCCAATTAGGTTCCCTAAATGCGGCCCACCACTTAACGTCCCATCCCCAAACATGTAATTAACATAAAAAAGTCATTATCAATTTTACCCTTGGAGGATGGAAAGCTAACTGTTGATCTGTTTTTTCCCCTATTTCAAGAAATCTCCTCTCCCATGCACCTTGAAAGTTAACCATGGAAAATTCAATTTGTAATGTTTCCCTTGAAGGATAAAGTGCTAATTGCTGATCTTTTTTTCGTTTTTTGTTGCATTTCAGATGCGCCATTGGACCTCTCCTTCGATGGTTTCATTATTGCAAGCTACTACCAACGCCCCTCAGTCTAATAGGCTGAGACAAGCACTTCATATGACACCTCGGTTTCTTGCTCTATATTTTACAACATCATTGAGAGATGTCAATGATTGTATGTTGCATGTCTTATTTTCTCGTTATGTTGTTTCATCTTAAATTGCACTCATGGTACAATGAACTTTCTATATGAATATTGCAGCAATGTTATGTGCATTACTTCCACTTCTTATGTCGAGATTTGATACAATGTTCCCGGACAAGGTTTTCTCTTTTGAGGTAGGTGAATGACAAGCATGAATTGCAAAAATTCTTTATTCTTTTAACTTGATATTTTGACCATTAATTAATAATTGAAAGCAAGGCTTGCCGTCTTGGTACCAGACCCTGTACCGGTACCATCTTATTACTATGTCAGTAGTATGGTACCTAATTCAGCATACTAAGTGTCAGCATGCCCCCTCAATACTGTATACTGGTTCGGTACCAGTAAAGTATGGTACAATCAGTATACATCGATACGGTATGGTACGGTCGGTATACACCAGTACGGCAAACCTTGAGTAGTATTCTTTCATCCATGCTTGTGCATATGTGCTCAAATATGAACACTGCTAGAGTGCAAGAAAATTGATTCAAAACATTGTAATATGGAATTTATGGAGTTCAAAAGTTGTTTGGCTGAATGAGATGAATTAATATCTAATTGATTTTCAGTCTTAAAAGAAACAGCTTATCTTAAACTATGAAATAGTTAAACAACATTCAGAATTTAATTAGATGTATATTCTATGTTTTGGTAATATTTTTATACTGTCTTGATAGCTGATACTAGACCAGGCATACATCTGGATCCGATTCGTTGCCACATCATTATGGTTATTTCTTCAAATTCCCTTTGTATTCCTATAATATAGTTAGGTTGCAAATACTGGATAGAAAACCCATGATCAAAGGTCCACAAAACCCCTGCCTAGAACTGTACGATACATTACCAATTTGATACTTTACCGATTTGATACGGTATGTTGGTACTATACTTAACCTATATGAAGACAAGCTTCTAACATTTTTTTATCACTCCCAGCCCCAGAATGGGTTGGTATTGGTAGGTTCCTGGAGATACGGAGCAGTTCCGCTCATTTCAGATTGTTATAGACTGTTTCAGCTCATATACTGAACCGAACTTCGGTACTGTATAGGTACCTTACCGTTAAGTACGGTATGGTTGGTATAGGACAGTTAGGGTTGGTATGGTAGACCTTGACCGTGATTGTAACTAAATCTAGTTTGTAGAAGAATTTTAGATGTATCAGCAACCCTAAACCTTAATAGCCCAATTCTTCAACCTAGACTGCCCCATCTGTTTTTAAAATCCCTTAAAGCTTCCCCACTCCTTTGTGTTATGCTGATTTAGGTAACAACGCCTTCAAGCCACTCCTTGGCTTTTTGATGACTGTGAAATCAGGAACAGATGTTTAATAATTAATAGTTTTGAATTAGATCAATTTTTAGGAAAATAGTCAAAATACATTAAGCTCTCTCTTCTATTAATTTCTGCTTTGTAGGTTCGAAAGAGGTTTTCAGATTTCATGCTAGCTGCATTTCAACGATCACCTGATTTTATTGCACTGCTGAAGGTACAGTATTTACTAGTTTTTATATGACAAATTGAAGTTAGCTTTGCAAATCTTTACAAGATTGTGGCCATGAACTATGGATGTATGTTTGGAACTGAATTTTATTCACTTTCAGGATTTTATTTTAATTGTAGATCTACTTTATATAACAACTTTTGGTATCCTCTTCTTTGTGTAAACTAAGGGCATCTTTGGAAGGGATGGGATTCATTCAAATCCCATTGGATTTTCCTACTCTAACAATCGTTGGTGTAGGATTGACTGTTTGGGAAGTTGAATGTGTGGAATAAAAAGCCTCCAGAAAAATGCAGATCTGACAGCATAAAAAGAAAAGTCCTAGGGTATACTTTTTGTTGTCCGGCATTCATCATGATGGCGCTATCTCCCCTTTGCTTCTTGTCCTTGTCTGCCCCAGCTGGAAGGTAGCAGACACCATCTGCGATATCACCCTGAAGTCCATCCCCTCTGCATCTGAGATGGAACTTTCCATGTTCCTTTAGCTTAGACCTTGTCAAGGCATCCCTCTCGGTATTGATGGAGCGAAAATGGTGGGAAGCAGCATGATAGCAGTGGTAGGATGAATAAGAAGGCTGCGGAGGATAGTAGTTTCTGTATCATGCTGCTTTACTGTGTTTTCCAATGATTTATGAAATGTCATTAGTAGAGATACCTATTCAAGTCACTATGTGTTTGGTCAGATTTCAATGTGGTTTTTGGGGTAATAATTCAATAGAACAATGTGCATTGGTTGTTGTGATGGACCTGGACTTGGTTGTCTAGGTTAGAGTACGTGAACTTAAATTCTTAAGTGATAAGCATTTTATAACTACTGGATTAGAATTATTAGAACTTAGAACTTAGATTATTGTAGTTCAGTTGTTGAAGTTTTGGTAGCAGGGTATTTGTCTGATGTCCTTGTGAAAAAAATATTGCACAAACACGTCATATTGGATAGTCTTGTATTAGTTTAAGATACAGATATTGAAGTGAGTATTGAGTAAGGAGATAGCTGTTAGAGTCTGAGTGGAAAAACCTATAGCTGACTGAGCCATTATTTTAAGTTTTTTCTACTCTTTCTTAAAGATTTTTTTTTTTTGCATTTTAATTGATATACATGAATTTAGTTGTGAATGTCTTCAACATTCCAGTTCTCTGCTTACTAAAAATATGTAACTTCGAAATTTCTAGGCACGCAAATAGTGATGTAAGTGGGTTTTGAATGTGATTTTCTGTGACCGAAATCATTGGTTTTGATATACTTCATATTAAACACCATATTTCATGTATTACATTTTTTATTTTATTTTGTATTTCCTCGAGTAGTCTTTTTTAGGTTTTGTATGGATGCTACCATTCATAGGAAACATCTATACATTTCATATATATAAAGAACCTCCTCCCGTCACAAAGTAATCTTTAATTCACCCTTTTTTGCTAGAGTATCCTGTATGAGAAGAAACCCAGAAGAGAGCATCTACTCTTTTTTTCTTTAACATTATATATTTTAAAGGAGCATACATGCAATTACATGCTGTCTATTTGAAGCAAGGATTGTTGTGCTGAAACTGGGGCCCAAATCGGCTGCCCAATGGCATGAGTCGGTATGCCCCCATGCCGTTCCATGCCGGGCTCGTACCGACACAATAGAGGAGGCGGGGAGAGAGAGAGAACCGAAGAGAGAAAGAGAGAGAGAAGGGGGAGAGAGGGAGGGTGGTGGACATCTGACGGAGGCCAACGGAGAGCCAGAGAGCTGCATGGAGGGGCGGAGGAGGGGCTCCACTTTCGATTTCCTTGTTTCATTTGAAACAGGGGTCTCGGAAAGGGCTCCTTTTAAAAAAAAATAAATAAAGGTGGCAAAGGGTTTGCCGACTTTACTTAAAATTTTCGAAAATAAAAAGAAGTCCTCTTCGGGATCTGTTTCGAATGAAACATGAAAACCGGAGGCAGAACCCCCCTCTGCCCCTCCGTGCAGCTCTCTGGCCCTCCGTCGGTCGTCCGCCCCCTTGTTCTCTCATCCTCCCCCTCTCTCCCTCCCCCACTCCCTCTCTATTCCTCTCCTTCTCCTTCTCCCCCTCCGTCCTGATTTCTCTTTTGGTTGCCGGAACTGTCCCGGTCTGCAACTGGTATGGCTCGATACGTCAGTTCAGGATAGTTTTGACACCATGATTCGAAGCATTATTGACCTTTATTCGTCCACAGAAGGCTGGTCCATGGCATTATGAATGTATCTCATGAGTAGGATAGTATATCAATCTTGGTGCACAAGGGTCTCAATCTAGTTCAAGGGGAGTGCTGCAGAAATGTCTCCAATATCCGAGCCACATTTGAACCATATTTTCTATTATATATTCATTTACTTCTTGATCTGATTTAACTATGAATAAATCCTACGCGACCCCTAACATGACTTTTTCCCAACAAAAATATGTTGTTTTGTTCTCATTTGCCTGAGTAAAAAATAGAGGGGATGTTGTTTTTCATATTGGTCCTCTTTAAAGGGTGAAGCATGTTTGCTCTTATTTTTGTTAAATAAATTTATTTTAATTTTGTAACTCATAGATTTGAGGAGGGCCTTGGCGCAACAGTATGGTTGCTTTATTATGACCTAGGTGTCATAGGTTTAAAATATGGAAACAACCTCTCTGCATGCAAGGGTAAGGCTGCATGAATCTGACTCTCCTCAAACTCTGCAATGGCTGGAGCCTCGTGTGCTATGATGCCCTTTTTATTTGAAACTTATAGATTTATTTTTCTTTCTATATCCACACAGTAGATAGGATTAGGTGTCTATAGGATTTTCCACCCACTAGATATCTGGTCATTTCCTACAAGATGAAAATCTAAATCAGTAAATTCCTATCCTTAGTATAAATATTCTAATTGCCCAAGTATGTCCTCAGTGTAATACCTGACTAAGAGCTTAAAATATGTGAAACTTTTGTAATTGTAATCATCAAAGATAACCACTTCAAAATACCATAATTTTGTCATGGCAAACTTAAATGGGAGTGATCATAATTCCAAGTTGAAGTTTACACTAGTGAGGTAACCTCTACCAAAGTAAAAGTGTGATTTTGTAAAACCCTAGTGTAAGATTTGTTTGATAGTGTGATTAGAAAATAGAAAAACATAAAAGATGCTTTTTTCTTTTTTACATTTGGAGTGTTTGATTGTAAAATTTTGCAATATATTTACCTGATCAAATGGAAATGCAATTGCAGAAACCTATCACAGACAGACTTGGGGAAGCATATGACAGTCCTGCCAAGGTAAGAACATCCCCTCTGTCCATGTATGCCCTTTCTATTCCTTAATTTAAAAGATATTGGAGCTCATAATGTGAGATTAATATCTTAGTTTCTTCCTATCTGGTTTTGTTTTGCTATTTATTATGTTCCAAGATCATGGTGAGCGAGAATATTAATCCTGGAGCTCTGTGCTGAGCTTATAAGTCCTATTAGTCTATAGATTCTGACATAAATAATCTGCAGACATTTTTTTGATAGGTCCAAGATTTTGTATGAGGTTTGTCCTTGATCTTTCTAAACCATATGGTGATGTGTTTTAAAAAAAAATGTTCTAATGTTTTCTCTGATGCAGTGTGTCTGGTAGGTATAGAAGTGAAAAATGATCATGAACATTCCTCATTTTAACAGTTGATGACATACAATGAGCCTATTTTGTGTCTGTATCTCTATAACCAGATCTAACTTTTGTGTATTATTAGTCTTGGGCAATACTCGAATGACAACTGTCTTGAATATATCAGTGGTTTTCATGTTTAATAATACTGCAATTATGTCAGATCCCATGTGCACCAGCCAAATGGCGCATGTATATTGGCTCTATGAGATTATGCCGGACAAGACATTGGCTTTGTCTCAATTGTTTTTGTTTGATTTCATCAAAATTTTCCCTTATTTGTGACAAATGAAAGTTATACCCATGTTGGTGGGTGGGTGGGGGGGCTGACGGGTTTGCAGCTAACTTCATTTATTGATCTGGAAGTAGAGGTATTAGTTCTAAATGGGGATTTGGTGTAGGGCTAGATTTCCATGCTCAAATTGCGATGACTCAAAATTTCCTGAGATCTGACCATCATAATCAATCAAAACTTCATTAAAATTAAAATTTTCAAAAGGAACCATGACATCCAACAATATATAACTAAAATTATAAGTCAAAACATTTAAGACAAAATTCACTTTAGAACTTGAACATATCCTCTAATACACAATATTGTACCATCAACGATATCGACACAACATGAAAACTATGATCTGGTGTCGCTTCCATAATCGCTAGATTCAAATATTAACTTTGAAATATCAGGTCCACCTTAAGTAGG
The DNA here is from genome assembly GCA_025769935.1 of Phoenix roebelenii. Taxonomy (NCBI): domain Eukaryota; kingdom Viridiplantae; phylum Streptophyta; class Magnoliopsida; order Arecales; family Arecaceae; genus Phoenix; species Phoenix roebelenii. Next base: position 584,181 of record JAOXJJ010000678.1, on the reverse strand, counting down.
TCAACTAAGGCTTTAATAAATCACCCTAAAAAAAAATGTAAAAGAGACAAAGTGAGCTACAAAGCTCTGCAAGTAAACTTCTATTATGGTCAAGAATTTAAGTTTTCATTGAAAAACACATGGCTCCTAATCATAAAGCAGATCAAATTATCACTAAAAATCCAAGTGTCAGTTCACTGAAATAAGGTGAAATCAAAAAGTTTCAATAAGAAAACACAATTGCGCTGAAAGAGTTAAAGCATATGATTATCAAAAAGAGTTCAGATAATTCATGCTAGATCACAAGTCATATATTCTTCAAAAGTTCAGACGAAGGTTCAATGAATCACGCCGAAAATGAAAATTCCAGAAATTAAAATCCACAAATAGGAAATCAAAACACATTTACATCAAATTCTAATATTTTATATAGTTTCACATTATCTTGTCAAGTTTTACCCTTGAGGCCACTCAATACCCTCGTTGCTAGCGCAAATGAGGCCATTCATATCCTCAGAGTTCACTCATACTGCTTGGCTGAGGGTTCAGTTGTGCCACCTGGCCAAAGATTCCTTATCGATAATTCAAGTGAGACCACTATATACAACCTTTCATAGGATCCGTATAAATTCTTATTGGTAATCCAAGTGAGGCCTCAAATACCATCCAGACAGAGGTTCCTCGAAGAAACTCAAGTGAGGCCTCTCAAGTTCTTCAATTATGACACTTATTTTATATTTGAAAATGATCAGAAATATCAGATGAAACATTCATTAGAAGCTCCAAAAATAAACACATGTAAGCGAATTTCTAGTGAGAAGAGAATCTAAAGTCAATCATAAGTATAACATAGCAATGAATGATTCATAAATTTTTCATAATTTCACGTAGAAACTAGAACATGATTTTAAGGTAGCATAGGACCATGAACAATTTCAAAATCATCGAAACAGAATACAGCTTTAGAAACTAAATCAATTATAGTATCCAAAATTCAAGAAAACCCATGGTTTAAAAAGTGGCTAGTGGTCCAAGGTATCAAAATAATACTTGATCTGGTAGGATTTGATGAACCAATTTCTGTCAAAATTCTGATGCAAAACATACTAGGACCTTAGGGTTTCAAAGAATTTCAAAACCATTCAGAAGCTTAACACTGATTATGGGATTCAAAGATACTAATCAATTTAGAACTTAAATAAAAGCATGGAGAAGGTTACAAGGAAAATCATGTTATTTTGGAAAGAGCCATGCATCTAAGACTTTCAAGATCATGAATGAGCTTAAAATCGACTAAGAGATTCGAAAGAAACACTAATCTGACAAAAACTTAAATCTAAAGCCATGGAGAAAGTTACTTACCTAATGAAGAAAATGAAACACATCATATCCAAGTTTCATAATCATCTACTTCTTGTTCTTCTTCATTTCCTCCTGCTCTCTGGAAAACCCATCCATTCCTTTCCCCCTCCCTGAGTTGCCCCCTATCACCCTTTATTTACAGAGTTATAGAGTTGGAAGGGCAGTTTAGAAGGTGGGGTCCACTAGGTCGGTTCCTCTAAAGAGGTGGATCAGCTCGGTCAGTTGGCAGGGCAGGTGGGTTAAGATGTGGCTTAGCAGGCAGTCCACTTAGGACAGTCGAGCAGGTAGATTGCAGACTTATTTACATGTATTATTGTTTAAGTAACTTAAGACATTACATGTAAACAAGAAAGTGCCCCTTATTTGAATTTGTCAAAAATTCTTAAAAATTCTAATTCTTCAAGAGTAAGAAGTTAATTTCCCAAATTTAGTTCAGAGCTCTGATTTTTGGCTCCAAGACAAAATTGTGTCTTTTTAAATGCAATGGTATTTCTCGAACCTTATAGTTTTGTGAATTTTTTTTGTACCTAAATATGAGTAAAACTCAAAACTCTGGTTAGAAATTAGTCTCCAAGGCATATGACCTAAAATGATGCTTGACAACACTAAGCGCATTCCATAGTTTCAAGGATCACACATATAGATGTATTTGTAAGTTTTCTAGTTATAAATTTGTTTGCAACTCATATATGTAAATGCATTTTATATGTGGGTTATATAAGATAAAATATTATTTGCATGCCCTTCTGAAAAAAATATCTTTCCTTGCACAGACAGAGTTGGCATTGCATTTGTGTTGGGCCATTGGGGAGCATGGAGCTGGTGGCATCTCTCACAAGGATGTGGCTCGTGAGCTATTTGAGAGCTTAGAATTGCTTTTATATGAGAATCTTTCATCTAGGTTGGTCCAAAGCGTAGCAAAAATTTAAGTCTTCTGAAACTGAGTACTGCAGATCTGTTTTTAATGTTGTTTTATCTTGTCCTGGGCAGTCGTTTGGGCTTGGGACAGGAGTCATCTGTTGACTCAAATATTGCTGCTTTTAGAAAATCTCCGCAAGCTAGACTTCTTTGCTTTGTGGTGACAGCAATCGCGAAACTTGCAACGTGCCACAATGAGCTACTTCCAAGGGCTCGAGTGTCATTAGCTAAGGTTTGTATATATTCTAGACCTATTTAGGAAATAAATGGCAGGTTCATAAGCTTATCATTAGTTTTTCAAATCAATAATTGGAAGAACTTTTGCATTTCGTATATGTCAGGTGGCTCGTTCTCGAAACTCAGACAGGAGGGTCTGGAGACGTGCTAGTGATTATTTGGGACTAATGAGTGAACCAGCAATCTGCTTGTCTGTTTTGGGATCCTCAACAAGGCATGTCAATGGTCCTGGCATTGTCAATTGGAGTGAAGGAGGATCGAAGATGATTGCTCATATTCCATTTTACATTCTTAACGAACAAGAAGGTAAGTAGACTTTTTTAAAGTTTTTTCAGCTATCCTGTAGTGCTTCTTAAGAAATACACAGGAATGCCAGACACCCGAATTAGGGATTGGATATCTTGTTGAAATCAGGTGTTCTCCATGTAAACGTTCAAATATTTGAATATTTATTAAGTTTAATTACAAATAGGGAAGGTCAAATTGCCTAAATAATAAAGTGCCTTCCAAATGGATACTTAATGAGAATACAAAAAATCATAGTCAATCTTATACAAGTTTTCCTTGGCTTGTGTAACTGTTTGTTATATTATAGTTATATTGCTTCTGAGCCACTCTGAGATTCTTCAAGTTTTAGTTAATTTAACTGGATTCCAGCTACACATTTATATTGGCCTTTGGACAATATTAGCTTTTTGCTTTAGTACCCACCATTTCTTTAACTACCCAATGTTTCTTTAAGTATTTTTTAAATTTGATTTTGATTATGTGGACTTGTCAGGAAGCGTGTTTACCTAGAATGTGTAGTAGACTGAAGATACTTTGTTAAACATTAACACTACTAGTATTAGTCCGAATTTGAGATGCAGGGGTTCTGGTCACATTAGCAGCCATTTGTAAAACTAACATCATGTAAAACAGCCCTAGGGAACCCTTTTAATGCCATAGCACGCATAAGTCCTAGCTTTTATATCATGCAAATCCTATTTCTAATGCAGTACTAGCAACAAAGATTATTATATTTGCTATCCTATGGCATTAAAATTAATCTTTCACATATAGAAATTAGGACTTAATTACATTTATTACATGTGCATAGCATTGTATGGGTTCCCTATGCTTGTTTGCACTGTAAGATCTCATTTAGTCTGTAGATATTGTTTCAACTATTTCTCAAATTTCAATTCTTAATAATTTCAGGTGGAAGATGCAATTTAATTATTAGTACAAGTTAGTTTGTGTTTCATACTTTCATATCTACTTTGTACTTGAGGTTAAATATATGGTAGTTTCTTAATTATGAATAGAGTTCTTTAGGTAGATGTATGTCTAATAAGACTCTTTTAGGGTTTAATTTTTGCAAGATTTATGTGATTTGCTATAAGGAGAGCTTAAAGAAGGGCATCCCAATGCATGAAGCTCCCACCACTATGGAGTCTAAGGATGGTTAGATGCAAGATTCACCGAACTGGTATTGGAGATTGTACTGGCCGGCAACCGGTTTCGTACGGTATGGGTTGGTACCATATCATTTTGGGGCATGCAGAGAATTGGGAGAGAGGAAGAGAGAGAGAGAGGGGGGAGGGTTGCGAGAAACACCTAACTCTAACCTTAGCGGAGCAAGAGGGGGAGGGAGGAAGCGGGAGGGCCAAGGGAAAACCCTCACCCTAACCCTAGCTAGCAAGAGGGAGGGAGGGAGAGGGAGGGACGAACTTATTGGAAAATGTGTGTGTGTTGGGGGGGGGGAGGGGTTTTTAATAAATGAACCAGGGGGGTTTTATCCTAAACATGCCATATCTCAAAATCGTAGGCTGAAATGGGCCAGTCCCCGACCAATCCGGTTTAGTACATCTTGAACCGGCCAATTCAGCATGGTTCGACCATCCTTAGACATGTGTACACTGCCTTAATCCTGCGTTTGGAAAAAATATTTTTCTCTCAAATTTGTGACACGTAGTTCATAATGGAGCAACCATATATTTGCTCCAAGGCATGTCCTCGAGTTGCTATAAGGAGAGCAACACATAACAAAATGATAATGTAAATACTATAGATCTTATCTCTCCTACATTTTGATTTTATTTCTTATCATCCGCATATGTTCTCCATTAAATTCGAGTAAGTACTAAAGAAAGATTAAAGGTCCTAAGCAGCCATTGCAAAGCTCTAGAAGTGTTGTTCTTGGTTCCAACAATCTCTAAGATGGTTTTTCATAGGAGCATTAAGGAAAATGAGAATAAGGAAAGCTATGTGAGGTGTATAGCTATGCCATATGTTCATGCTAGATTCTTTTTGGTTGTCAAAATTTTTAAAATAAGCTAAAAATTTGAATAAACTATTTCTAAAATGTTAAAGCTACCTTTGATCTATTATAGTATATTTTATATGATAATATGAGCTAGACTCGGCTACACTTAAGTGGATCTCCACTCAGATCCGATCAAGTCTGCATTGGATAATGAGGGTCCTATATCGATGGTCCAAGCTATTGGATGTGATCTACTATCTCTGAATTACTCACATACCAAAAATCATATGATTTGGAGACCTCTAGCCTATGCATCAAGTGGTTAGAAAATTGGAAGATCTAAATAACATTAAATTATATATATTTTTTATTATCACTTGATGTCTCCAAATCATATAATTTTTGGTGTGTAAGAAGTTTAGAGATAATAGATCACCATCCAACAGTTCAGATCTTTGATGTGGGATCCTTATTATCCAATGTAGACTTAAACGGATCTGAGTGGAGTTCCACTCAAGTGTAGCAGAGTCTAGATCATGATAATATTCAGGATTTTGCTATGATGCTTCCTAAGATATTATATATAATAAATTTTTATTTTTGTATACCATCCGTTTTGTGATGAATGGTCCAGATTTTCTCAAAAGGTAACCAATTACGACCGGTAGAAAGTCCATGTACGGATGGCAAGTATCGTAATTTGGATAAAATCCGAGGGTTATAACTGATATCTTGTAACATGATAATTTCGTAATTTGGGCAGCTTTCAGGGGTCAGAACCGATCCCTATATCGGACGGTTGCAAGATTTCATTTTTTTTCGTTTTGATGAGGAATCCTCTTCTCCTTTGTCTCCCGACTGTTCATCATTGTTGTACATCCCTCCGTCTACTTTCTTGTTGTAGCAAGTCCCTTGTTCCTCTACTCCAATGCCACTTCCTCCAACTCTGCAGCATCTCATTGGAAAACGGCCGCTGCTTTATCCTTCTAGCCCTTATTCTTTCACCAGCAAAATGGAGCACGTGATCAGAGGGAGTTGTGGGAGATGGATTATGGAACACGAGTCGAAGGGGGGTTGGAGTTGCAGGGCAACCGGATGATATCAGTTTATTGTAAATTTTCTATTATAACTACTGAAAACAAATGGCTGAGATTAATTCTTTTCTTTTGAAAAAAAGAAAAGCACCAAAGCAGATCTCTAATATTAATATTTTAATATAATATCAATATTATAGAATAATATTACATATATATTCTAATAATATAATGTTATGGCATGTATTTAAGATTAATATTAATATTTAAAATACAATTTCAATATTAAAGAATAATATGCTATATTGTTTATTATAAGATTATATTATTTAACAAACACAAATAAAATATATATTATATAGTGATATTTATATTGTAATATTAAAGTTATAGTGCTACATTAATATTAATAATAACATCATAATATTATTTAGGAATATATTGATTTATTATATTAATAGGTATACATATCATATTATAATATACTATTAGAATTTTGTATAATGATATTATATTATAATATCAATATTAAAAAGTTAATATGAAATGTTCAACATGATAATATGTTAATATTAATATTAATATAATGTAATGTAATATAATATAAAAATTATAATGTTGAAACATAAGAATTTAGATAATGTTAATATTATTATCTCGTAAAATGATTGTTATTCATGTTATTTAACAAATGTTATAAAACACTAGATGATCCCTACGGACCAATGATGTGAGATGAAATCATCACATTGGATAACATTATAACAAACATTCTTTTATACCATGCTTAGGATGTATTGGCATTAAGAATAATTAGGGATCTGTTGACAAGGTTAATGCCAGCATGGCTTAGCTTGATGTGAGCAACATGCATCGGGATGTATCTTACTACTAAGTACATGAACTCTGATTTCTTGAGGCCTTAATGAACGCAGGCATTCGGTGTACACTAAAATAGTGGATGCAGACATGTTGGTAATTGATGCAATAAACATATTTGTATGGTTGTTTGCCATTATAATATGAAGTAACAACTAAAAATAGCAGTATATATATATTTGTATAAATTGTATAGTTTTGCATTAAAATCTTATTACTATATGTAATTTTTTTATTTAGATATTATGCTAAATACTATTATATTTTTCCATGAATATCATTAGGGTCCAATGACCCATAAATCAATTTGCAGATATATGGCATTGCTATGATTTCCGTAAAACATATATTTCTGCAGTTGTATTGTTTGTCCATTATATATGTTAAACATTATAGAGATGCTCAAAAATATTGTAGTAATAATTATTTTAAAATCATGACTATTAGTGTGTGCTCATCAATGCTTTAGATTTGCATCTTGGTGATCTGATTCTCACAAGTTTTCCAAATACGTTGATAACTGGACGTACTCTTACCAGCCAACAGGAAGGGACAAAGACATGAAACTTATCCCCGATAAAGGGCTGTTCTACATGCTCGCCTCCCCCACCCTCTCTCCTCTCGTCACTCTTATGTTTGGTGTTTTGGTGGGCGTGGTTGGAGAGGGGCAGGGCATCTCTCACTTGGAGCTGGAGGTTGGGGGGCTAGATTTGTGTCACATGCATGGTCAAGTTGGTTGGGGGTGAAAGGAGGATGCTTCTCACACATAGCACCGGCACACGACAGGGAAGAGGGATGTCTGGCGGGCATGGACTCACCCTCTCTTGTCCATGTGCCTTCTCTCCTTATCTCTGGGGGTTTCGGGTGGGATGGGTGACTGAACTGGTTGAACCGGTCGATACACAATATCGATTTGAACTTATCAAATTTAAGGGCTGATTATATATATAAATATATATGTCTTATTGTTTCCATAAAAAATGTGTATAGATGCAAAATCCAATCTTTTTCTAAACTATTTTTGTTGACTTCTTTTTTCTACATCACATATTACACATTCAATTTAACCTTAAACAGTCATAAATAAAGATTTGGGGTACTGGTTGGGGAAATTTCAGAAAGTCAAAAACATGTAGAATGTGGACTCGCTTTAGGAAACCTGATAACTCTTAGACGATACTTGTAACGTGCACATAATAATTAATTTTATTTTGCCGTAAGTGTGATGCATGCAGAAAAATATGTGCTAAGACTCAGTGCACTTCTTATCGATCATTCACTGTGTACTTTTTCTAATGTTTGAATGAGATGATTTTGAATGGGTATTTCATCAAGGAAACTCAAAGGTCGTTTGAAGTGTACATCTGCTCAGCCTTCCTATGGTGATGAAATTTGCTTCTGGTAGGAAACGAGGATTTTAAGTTGCCTCCAAACTTAACACACCATTCAGATTAGTTTGATACATTTTAAGTTCTCATAATTTTAAAAAGTTAAATCATGTGTCCTGGCATATTGGATTAAAACTCTTCCACACAGGCCAGTTTTGTTTAGATGGTCCACCAAGTCTCCCTCCAAGACATGACGAAGTCTGATGTTCCAACTCCATTGGCATAAATCATCCCAGTTTTAACTAAGAATAATGTCTGTGGACATTTTGCATCTACAATTTTAATTCTTTTTAATTTTGATGCCATTGATGATGATTTATATTTGGTCATCCTTTTTTCCTCTTTTTCTCTTTTAATATGTAGTATGATGCAGTTATCTTCTAATTTTTGTCTGTTTTGCAGGTCCGCCCTTTCATGACTTTTCCTTCTTTGATGTCTTTCCAAGAGTATGAGATATAATGTTCTGGAAAGGTGTCAGTAAATATTTGTATGACCTTGAATCGGTGAGGGGCTAGAACAGAGTGGACTACGTCTGCAAATTATGATGGCAGAAACAATGTTAAGAATTTTATGGTGCACAAAAATGACAAGATATCCTCTACAATCTTCCAGAGATGCAATTTTCATTCACAAGGAATTGAGGAAGGCTCCTCTGAAATAACTAATGTGTGCTTCATTCTTCTTTGACTGGCAATCTTGATGTCATATTAGCTTTGTACCATCAGCTGGCAGGTGGTTGGCACGGCCCTGTATCTGCCCATCAATGATGTCTATTTGAGGCACCTAAAGCATGGTTGCAGAATGAGAGAGGAGCTCCAGAAACTGTACAAAAGGGTCAATAAGTCAAAATGGCCTTGATCAATAGATCTTTGAATATAAAAAAATGTGTGACATGTAAAACAGATTTCGTTATGGTTTCTAAAAATAATTTCTGGAAGACTGAAATAAAATGCAAACATATGTATTCTTATCATATTCAACTTATTAAGATTTTTGATGACATCTTTTGTATGGACATTTAATATTGCTATGTTTCACTAGCGGCAATTATTGATTTAATCTATTCCAACGTTAAAGCATCAGTGCCTCTTACTTGAATGACAGTTTAGTTGGATGATGAACATGGAATTCTCTGTTATACCATAACATTTCGTTAATTCACTTGAATGATAACTTGTGTCTGTCAAACAAGCTTTTGTATATTGTTGAGAAATGTTACGTGGTCTGATATTCTACCTTGCAGAACATTCTGAGGTGTGATGCTGCAATTAAATCATCTGAGTGCATGTGGAAAATTTTCTATGACCTTCTTTGGTATCAAAGTTGTTTACGAAGCACAATTTACAAAATAATTAGTGTACTGTTTGAATGTAATCATCAGGATACAAGGACGCCCTGTTTGGAGATCAGCTCTTCAATAGAAAATGAATAAGCAGATGAAAGCATATGATATGTCTGAGCAGGGGAGAAAGATTGCATAGCTGGGTAAAATGTTGGCCCATGATAAGATGTTATCCATGCATATCATGTTCTTTAAAACCGAGGAAAAATAAAGAAAATTGAAGGCCAAAGGTATCAAACCCAACTCAACCAACCCTGCTTAGGCTGGAACCAGGCTCCTGGGTAGACCAAGGTTGAGCTCATGGAATCAGGTCTTATATTAAGACGGGGCGGAAATGTGGGCCAACGCTGCTCAAGGTCAGAGGTAATACTGTTGCTGGAAACGGGACCCGGGGGCGATCACTCGGCGGAGGAGGAGGAGCTCCGGTGCGGGTAGGCGAGCGGCGG
>JAOXJJ010000678.1:560542-571096 GCA_025769935.1 Phoenix roebelenii | reverse complement strand
AGCCTTTTTGTTGATAGTAGTGCTGTGCTCTTTTTGACACTCTCAATGCTACATGGGCCTCTGTCAGCCAAAAAAAATGTAGCTTTCATTCAAAATAATTTTTTTAATATTTTTTTAAAAAAATATTTATAACGAAAAGCCGACGCTAAAAAACGCTTTAACGACGCTTTCTAAAAGTGTCGGCAATTCTTTTTTCCTCTCTGACATAGATGATGCCGACGCTTATAAGCGTCGGTAAAAGCCTTAAAAAGCGTCGCCAAAGCTAGTTTTTCTTACAGTGGCAGTAAGGCAGCATCGCACTACCATGTTTTTTTCTGGCATTATCATGTAACCAAGAAATTAAACTAAGAGGAATGAAGGATAATATTAATTGAAGATTAAAGATAAATATGAAAGTAAAATGTGATAATACATCATATGTAAAACTTGAAATACAAATTCATAAGTTCAAGTGCCGCTTCAAGTGATAACTAGAAACTATGGTTGTTGGATATTTGTTGGTGTTGGATGTCCGATGGATTCTCGACTTGATGATGAAGTTGATGCTGAGATGCAGTGTAGAAGTCATCGTCAGCTTCAGCACACATTGGAGGAGATGGGCCAATGAGGAGCTACTCGATAAGGAGTTACATGGAGTTGTTAGCATGGACTTCAAAATTAGGGGAAGTGTTGTTAATTCATTGTGAGCCCTAGTTATAAACTAAGACTATATTCCTAGTTATTATTTTTTCCACTGTTATCCTAGTTTGTTATCCCAGTGTTATTCAAGCTAGGATAGGCACTGTCTTTTAGTGGGATAGTTGGAGCAAAAGTTGGCTTCTGAGTTTCGATACACTTAGAAAAAAAATATTTTAAATAATAAATAAATAGCCTTCTTATTTGAGTTCGAAGAGGAATAATTTTTATTTTTTATATAAATTAAGAGTCCTTATGACTTGTTAGAAGTAATGCGCTTTGGTTCATGGTGTGTTCACTACTGGAGAGAGATTTTGCAAGGCCTTCTTAGAGAAACTAAGAACTTTGATCTAGCTTTTGTAAGTTTTCTTTATCCATAAACTATTTATTTTCTCTTTCTAAATTTATCCTCAATTTTTTTAGTCTTCTCACAATCCTTTTTATATTAGTATAGGTGCTTGTTCATGGTGATCCTGAGCTGACCGATCTTGTTACACAAATCAATCTCTCGTTCTAGACTATCATCAGATAGTGTGTAGATTTTCTAAATAGCATCCATTCAAATACTTCGGGCTCCCCCTTTCTATTGGCAAATATCCAAAAGTGATTAATTATCACTCTTATCAAGAGTAGAGAGATGCCTTATAAAATGGTGGACCAAATTCCTCTCTTATGGTGGTCGGTTAACACTGTGCAACTCAATTAATTCTTACAGCTCTACCATAGTACCATATGGGCATCTACAAATTACCTGCATGGGTGAACAAGGAGATTTTATGCATGTACAGCTACAGAAGAGCCTTCCTATCGACAGGCAATGCCCCTACCAATAGTCTTAGATGCCTAGTGAATTGGAGACAAGCTTGTATACGCAAAGAAAAAGGGGGATAGATGATCGACTCCTTTGAATCAATCCCTGTTAGCTAAATGGGGATGGAGGTTTTTAAGAAAGGCATGGAGACGGCTCGCATTCTTGACTTACCACGGAAAAACTTGAGTACCAGGTGGAAACCATATTAGAGAATGTCAACTTCTTGGAAGAAGATAATAGCGGCTCTACCTCTACTTTGGAACAGAATAAGATATAAATTAGGCAGTGGTTTTGATATTAAACTTTTGGGAAGATGGGTGGTAGACTCACAAATTTGCCACTACTATCCCAACCTTGACAATGCTGCAGAAAGAGATGGGTTGTCTCGCAATGGAGCAAAAGAAACTCACTTTGGAAGATTAAGGTCATCAAACCCTTAACAAGGGAGGTAGCTAATGAAATGATTCAACCAGTAGAAATACTCTCCAGGATTACTTCTAAAGCTGATGAACTCCTTTGGAAAAGCAATTCTTGTAATGATTTCTCTTCAGCCTCATCGTACGACTTTCAAATGCAGGTGGCTTTGCAGCCCATTCTCAAAAATAATATGGAAATTGCCAATCTCAAAAAAAAAAAAATCAAAAAAAAATCAAAAACTCTCTTAATTTGTTTGGGTCTCAAGAATCACCTAATCAGGAGGGAGAATTTGAACAAGAAGAAAGGTAGAGATTTTGGCGGATGTCATATGTGGGGGGGAAACAATATAGAATCCAGAGACAATATTTTCATCAAAGGCGGGTTCACCAAGCTGGTAATCTAGAAGGGAATTTACACTAAACATGCAACAATGCTCCAAATCTATCGAATCATTGTGTTAGGATTGGAGGAAGCAACAAATCCCTAAAAGCATTAATTTAATATTTTTAAGTGTTCGTTTCTGATTTTCTCTAGTCATGGTGGAAATAAAGGAACAAGAATATTTAACAATCGACCTATGATTAAATAGTTTTTTTTTAACTAGTAGGAATGTGGTGGTTTAGATTAGTTATATTAAACCTTAGGCTTAATAGATCTATGTTAGTGGTTGTGTCCGTTTACGGTGGGGTAGCATTAGAGTTTGATTTTGTCGAACCTTGGAAAGTGGTCAGTTTCCAGTGGGTTTTCTTTTTGAAAGTATAACGTCTTAAGAGGAAGAGAGGTCTGCTTTCTATTATTATTTTTTTTGAGAGCGAGAACCTGGTATGTCATTAGCCTGTTATTATTTTCTATATGATTGAATGTTTCCAATGACGATCATATGCTCCCAGAAAGATCTATCTTCTCCAAGTTACGGGATTTCATTAGAAATGTAGCTTGCTAGTTCTTCTTCCATCGATTTGTTGATATGTTGTACTTTGTTTTCTCTTCCTTTATTTGCTCCTTGTAAACTTCTTTTGTTTTAATGATTTTTTGGGCGGCTTTGCCTCCCCTTCTACAAAAAAAAGGAACAAAATTGATAAACTCTCAAAAATATATCAACAAAAAACATTCTCTTTTGTAAACAAATAAAAGAAAACCTATTCCTAAAAGCACCATACCTTTTTTAAAACTTCCATGGCACATGCTTGACAGAGGCTAATAAAATTCATGATAAATAAAATTTATTCCAACAATAATTTCTAAATATAGCTCAAACTATAGATACAAAGTTTGTGAAGGACCTAAAGCTCTCACTAGATATCTTGAACAAGCTTAGCTCGATTATTAGACAAGCTATGTTGAGCTAGGTCTGGATTCATAATGTCTAGCTTGTTTTCATTAAATGCCTAATAAAGTCAAGCTTGATCAAGCTTGAATGTGGTCAAGCTTGGTTTAAAATTAATTTTGCACTTAAATCTCAAGATCAGGCTTGATTTGTTTGTGGTTATTTCAAGAACAATTCAAGCTTAATTTTGAATCAAACCGAACACAAGCCTATTTTATCAACTTGATAATCCTTAATTGAGCTGAAACTAACTCGAATAATTCAAGCTTGGCTCAAGCTTAAATAAAAGCCTGATTCCAGACATCAAGTATTGCTGCAAAGTTTGATTCAGATAAATTATCATTTAATTGATCCAAAGAATAAAACAATACACCAATTATAACTTTAACTAAATGATCCATTATATATGAGATAATATAATATATAATAAAAATATTCTGGCCTTATTCAGCTGAGCTTGATCAAGCTGGGGCAACTTTTGGCCCAGTTTGAAGGTAACTCTGAGCTTGTTTTGAGCCCAGTCCAAGCTCCCGCTTCTCAATTCATTCGATATCCTTAGTCTAGACTCCTATTAACATTACAGCCATCTTGGGCTTAGTTCAAAAGTAATTACAATAGGGGTGATGGATAAATCGACCAGCTTGACCCACAACCGACTTGTTTAAGCAAATTCAGGTTTGCCATAAAGAGATTTAGTCACTGATGGGTATCTGACATAACCAATTTATAAATGGCTTGTATTTAGGTTAAGAGTTCTAACTCATTTAACTCATCTTGATTTATCTATTAATAATTGAATTAACTCTTGGTCTAACCCGTTTAACCTGTTTAAAATTTATTTAACTAATTTAGAACTCGTTTAACTTGATTCAACCCATTTATTAGATGGGTTACACGAGCCAAGTCAAGTTTGGGTGGATAGATATTTGGCCCAATTCCTATCTGATCCAACCGGTATCAAACTCTACCTAATCAAACCTGATTGCCAATCGTAACTACAAAGAGAGATTTAATTTTTTATTCAACTATTATTTTTAGAAATATTTTAGAATAAATAAATAAAATTTTCCACAATCTAAGGATTGTAAATTGGAAGGTTTTACTCCGACATTTGATGGCTAGATGGTATAGCCATGGGGTTGGTGGCATTTGAGCACTGGACTCCATGTCCCTAAGGTGAGATGGCTTTACTCTTACCTAATTTCTCCTCCTTTTCACATGTTTGGTTTCAATGTAAGTTGACCTAATACATCATAGTGATGGTTGGGTTGTTGGTGTAACAGGTTGTTGGCACACCAAATAGAGACAGAGAGAACCATCACGTGGTGGTTCATAGTGTTGGCTGCCCTTGTGCAACTCTAACTTTTTTCTCTTTATTTTTATAAAGTCAAGGAGAGTGATGGAGGGGGGGGGGGGGGGAAGGGTTCTTGAAATCAGGTCAGGGATTGGATTGAATTTTGTACAAATTAGTTTGCTTGCTACTTTATATGCTTTGATAGACTCTTCTCTTAGGCGACCCTTACCTCACAGGCTACTTGGAAGTGGGATGGGTTTCTCGGAAAGAAGGAAAGGTTAAACCCAATGGGATAGATTGGTACTAGATTGGTCTGCAAATGGGTTAGGTGGACCCATTATCTAACTCTATTAGACCTGATGTAAGCCTTTTTTCTAGAACCAATAGGTCTAGCGACAGTCAAAATTTTGACCCTATTTGAAAACCGGGTCAGGTCTGGGTTTTATAGTTTCCAACCCAACTTGATTCAATTAGGCCTATATATTGTTTAGGTCTAGTCAACAAAAAATATAGCCAACTTGACTGAAACTCGGTCTGACCCAACCTAAAATCCTAATCATACAAACCCCTTTCTCCTTGTCCTTCGTTATATAGAATGTCACCTAAACTACTCCGTCTCTGATCAGCTTGACAAGAACAACTGCATCTCCTCTTGCCTGCTCCCAGTAATATATAAGCATTTATTGTTTGTTTCAGTGGGTTCCTCTTTACAATACTCGAAATATATTAATATTTGTTATTTGAAATTTAGTTTATAAAAATGAACCTAAATAGTCATTTTTTAGGTTCAAATTTTAAAAAAAAAATACATGATTTTTGAGTAGAAATTCATGTTTAAGTTGCTATTTTTATATTTTTATTTTTATGATTTTATATTTAATTATCGATTATTTTATTTTAACTTAAAACATAGTTAAATATAGTTGACCGAAAGTGCAAACCAAATCCAACCCAGTTCTAACCCAAATTTGTGTTGTGTCTAAATCATGCTTGACTTTACATGACCTCAATATTTTGGGTTTAGATTTCAGAGTAATATCAAATAAGGAAGAGTGTGAACCAAGTGATAATGATTACCACTCGTCACGATTTTTAATCGTACTTAATTATTATAGTTTGAAGAATTGGCATGTTGAACTTAATTATTATAAGTATATGCCATTACAATTTTTAAGGCAGAGAATATTATACTGGAAAAGGACCTGAAAACGACCATGTCTAGGATTCTTGCAATAACCAGCATCATGAGCATATTTATCCACTATTGCTGGATATTTTGAGGTTTACATCAAGTATCACATCATGTACAACTCGACGTATTTTTAGAGAAGCTAATTGGATAGTTAATTGAGTGGCTTTCTATGTAGCTGAGTATTATATATTTAAAATGTGTTTTTTTTATCAGATTTACCAATTTGTCTCGATGATATATTGATTGCATATGCAACTGGATATATTTATACAAGGGTTTTGTAAAATAACAGGATTCAACAAGCCAAAAAAAAGAAATATTTATAAAACTTCAAGGAGAATAGAAACGAGAACTGATAACTAGTAATAATAGACAGGCTGAAAACTTATAAGCGATTATGTAATTTCCCGTTTGGTTTTCTCGTATTCCAGTATGCCAAACCGCCAAACGCTGAAGGATATGCCTATGGGTAGCATCTAAAATATTTGCTGTAGATGGAGGCTATCCCTTCTCCGAAAAGGATAAAAGGGATCTCATCTCGTGCCAGACTTACATAATATAAAAGGGATGAACAAAGCTACGGTGTGAGCATGACGGTCTTTATCAAGAACTTTAGTTTATGCTTATCAGACCCCCGCAGCCAACAATAACGAGGGCTATGTTCAACAGTAATCCGTCGACTCTCCAATCACATTTGATCATACCATTGGACATTTCTCTTTTTTTTGTTTTTTTTTTTATTTGATGGTAGACTCCATTGGACTTACGAAAGCAAACGACATAGCACCATTATTATTGCGACTTTCTTAGAGAGAGAGAGAGAGGATGCATGGAAAACAACGCATCTGAAGCTTCACTGCAAGGGATAAGAGAAAAAGTATCATACTGACATGTTCTACCATAAACTCTTAAAAATAAAAGGGGAAGCAAAGTCACTTGGAGGATTAGGCAGTTAATTCAACTACAGTCAGCAACACAACAAAGGGATGAAATTGGCTGAAGAAAGTGACACAGAAAGCACGAAATGTATCATGTTTGTCCACAAAGGGAGGGAAAATACATGAAAAGAGAATTACAAAGAGAAGTCCTCCAAAACCGAGAGAGGTAGTAGTTGTCAACCAAGGGAAAGTCAATACCCGAACCAACCCCCCTTGCATAGTGGTGGTGGGGGAGTGCTTGTAATTGAATTGACCAACAAACAAACCAACACCACATGGCAAGGAGAGTCTGAGGTGCGTTCTTGACTTGCCACAAATAAAGCTCCAAACTCCTCCCCTTCCTCTCCTGCTCATCAGGAAAAAAGAAAAAGGAAAAGAACAGGAAGAAAAAAGGAACATGGTTAGAGGCTAGTTAGACTAAATTATTTACTAATTTAGATCTAAATCACCAGGAGAGCAATAAGAAATATCCAACGAAAAGAGAATCGGGTTGAAAATTAAGTATAATTAGCAAAACCAAATCGTACAAACGGTTTTAATGACAATAATACAAACTTAAAGAAAAATTTACTCTCCACCTGTTTTCTGTGAGGCAGTAAAATTTTCAAAAAGGAAAACTGAGCAGGTGGTAAGCGTTAAATTTTCACCATCATGAGAAAAGCAAAAGTTTCCTTTAAATTCTCACTGCAGGCATTATATAAATGAATTTTGTGAATACAGAAAATCAGATTAAGAAACCTTCAGGTCCCTATGCCATTTCAGCACTACCTAAAGTCCAAAGAAGTCCATAATTCTATAATATACTAATCATAATCCCTAAGTACATAAGTTTCTTTAGCTTTTCCTTTATACAGCACAATAAAGATTCAGGAACATAACAATTTCAAACCAAAAGCCCGTATGCGTAATATTAGAACCGTTAATATTCTACATCCCTTCAAACACTTCTAGTTACGTTCAATATCCCAAAAAATAAAAGAATCTAGACTAAAAAAACCTCAAAATTCTGATGTTACGAACTCCTCATGGAGAAACTAATCTAGATGTAACCTTATTTCAAGGAGAAAAAAATGAAAAGAAACTAAATTCTAGGAAGAAAAATTGAAAAAAAGAAAAAACTTCAGATCACTTAGTTCTGAAAATGTTTAATCTTACCTTTATATTTATAGTCTTTAGGCTTACTGGGCGCTTTCACCCGAGACCGCAGCCTTGATTCTTTCAACAGTACAGGCAATGAGGCTGTTAACCGTCGCTACCGACCCAAGTGAGAGTTTGGCAGTTGGAACCGAGTCCACGAGGATTTGGAACGCAACGGTCAGGAGTGATCCACCAGAACCAACCTCCCCAACGCCACCACCTTGCATCCCAGTAGGACCATCAGGGAGGATGGCAAAGCCTGATGGCAGAAGCGCGACATAATCCGGGTCACCGCCACTTAAAACCACATTCATAGCAACCATATCCACTGGAGCGTAGATCACGTAGGAGCCTGTTGGATCAGTGCAGCTCTCTTGTAGTATCAGCATGTTGCTCTGGTTTGAGTTTGCGCTCTAAGATCATATCATTGAGTGAAGCATGCTCAGTACATTTAACTCATGAAGTGGTGCAAAATAAAGAAGTATTTCCATAAAAGTTAGAAAGCAAACAGTTGACAAAAATGACCTCAATTCTGATTATCTGAAGTTAGACTAAATGCATGAAGACATGGAAGTGCAATCTAGTGACAAAAGGTAAGAAAGACAAAAAAAACTGAACAAATTTTTGATATTTATGAGCTTACATTGACGCGGAGGAGAGAGACGCAGTTGCCGTGATCTCGGCCATTGGCGATGTGAGCCATTTCCTGAACTACACCGCCATTGGAGAGGATATCCCACTGTCAATACACCAATAGTCCAGAGAGAAGTGCGATGTTTAGTGTTTCTTATCTCCCCTTTTCACACAAATATATTATTATTGCAACCGTAGAAAGTATTATTCCCCTTATACTACTATAATACCTTAATATATAACTACATTACAATGAGAACTAGGTTCCAAATCAGTAACAATACTTATTGTACTGCACTTCTGAAATAAAATTCGACCACATTTCAGCCTCATTTCTGAAGTGGAAAAGAATATATTTAGTTATTCTGATTGGAATACCTCACTGCGAGAGCTCTCATTGCGGAGGAAATCAAAGACCCTCTTCGGTGGGACAGGAAGCCAGAAGGAAGTGGCAGCATTAAGGACAATACCAGGTGGTCTGCCAGGATCATCGACGCTCTTTCTAGTCATGACCCTTACATCCTCTGCACCACTACCAGATAAAGTAGTCCATTGATGTGTTGTTGAGGCAGTCACACCACCGCAAAAGCTTATAACCATCCTCTCAGCTAGCTTCAACATGCTCTTCCTCCCTTCTGAAGTAGTTATCACTGTGATACCAAATCATCAAAAAAAAAATCATAATTCATGGATCAAAGAAAAAAAAACATATATCCACTATATGCTTCATATCATAATTGAACTCATTCTGAAACAAAAGAATGGATCATTACCACCAATGTCCCCGGAGGGGATGTTACTAGCCATTACACTTGCTAGGCGCTCACACTGTCGATCCAAAGTGCTGACCCACCGTTTCGCACCAAAGGCTAGGCCTGAGTTGACCAAAGGCTTGTATATATTGTGAACAGACCTATCATCTACTTCAACATGTTCAACCCAAATCACCTATGAAATGTTTTTAGAAAACAAGATATGTTATATCAATTCCAATAAGATAGAGATCTAAGATAGCGAAAGGTAACTTTGATATGGTTAGGTGGCAAATAAAAATTTGTAGAGCTGATTTCAGATAGATGGTATAAGACATGATTGACAGGATTATGTTTAGATCTGTACCAAAATCAACTATGTCCACATGATTGTTTACCTTTGAGTAACCATTTGGCATTTCTTGAATTAAGCATCCTGATGGCCTTCTTCGACATCTCGATGTGGGGCTTGGACGTAAGCTGTCCAAGGAAACATCAACTACTGCCCAGGTTCCATCAGCATGCTGCTTGCAATACCTCACAAATAAACTCTCACGAGTCGGAACCAGTGGAGATGGTACTTGGAATTCCGCTGACATCTGACAGTTGAAAATGGTAAGGTCTTTGTTCTTGTTAAACGGGAACAAAAACTTAACAGAAGATTCATGAGGACAAGTTCTTTTTTTTTGTTAAGAAAATATATAGGAAGCTGTACATGAGTAGCAAGATTTAGTACATGATACGGATACCAGCCTACCAAGAGAACACTCTGGAGGTCTTTTCCGATGTAGAGAGGCTAGATAAACTTGAATACATAATGTCCAAGTCAACAATTATATTTTTTTTCCACCAAAAAAACAACTATATGATTACAATTTGTATTAAGTTAGAAAAGTAATTTTGAAGAATTGATCAGATCAATATTCTTTCTGAACATGATTACTCTTTCAGAACATGATTTCTCATTTCAAAGTCCTCAGAAATAAACTTACCAGTGTTATTTTCTCACGCTTCTGGAACAAAAAGGCATGGAGTCTAGTAACAGGAATATATAAGGCTATCACATTTTGTTGTGTCAAGTTAAATATTTATTATAAAAAATATAAAGGTGGGATAATCAGAAAAGAGTCTTTATTTGTGAACAATAAGGTAATGAACTGGTACTCTTTTTTTTTTTTGGAACAAATGCAAGTTATTTAAATCAGTTTTATACGGAAAATGTTATTTATATCAAACTTTAATTTATTGTCCATTCGGCATTAGTGCTCCTTGAGGCTGATTTCTCACATTATTATTAAATAATTAAAACCAGTTATCATTGCGAACAAAATGCAAACCTGTTTTAACATGGCTAGTATATATACTCTTGTGGTTGCAT
>JAOXJJ010000678.1:540342-555465 GCA_025769935.1 Phoenix roebelenii | reverse complement strand
CTCCCCCCCCCCCCCCCCCCCCCCAGAACTCAAACCACAAATAGAAAAAGCCCAACAAGCCAAGCAAAACAAGGAGTAGAACGGTTCGATTACAAGCACCTATATCAGCCTAACACACACTGCATAGCCTCTCAACATAGAGACCATCTATACCACTGTCGGGGAAAAAAGAAAGAAAAAGAAGGAAACAACTGAAGAAGAATTCAGAAATGACTTTTTTCACTTGCAGACCTGACCAAGGGACAGCGCTGATGAGGACCCGAAGCTGGCACCGGCGTTCCTCCCCATCATCGAAGGCACATGTCTCGCCGGAATCATGATACCTGCAGGCATATTTCTCTCTAACAAACCCTAATTCTACTCCCCCTTCCCTTCTCTTTCTGTATATCTCTACCTTTATTTCTCTTCCTGGACTTCTCTTCCTTTCAGATGAGCTTCGGTTCGTGCGCAGCGCTAACGGAGGCTTGCATGTTGAGAAGAAGAGACATAACTACGCTTTGGTTTCCAAGATGAATACTGGAGATAGAAAGAAAGAGGAGAGAGAAGATAGATATATAGAGCCTTTGACACCAGATAACTCGACACGAACTAAGATGTTAGGGAAAAAATATGCAACTATCTCACTGATCTCTAGGACGGTCTCCCTCTCTCTCTTTCCTCTCTCTCTCTTTCTTTCCTTCTTTTTGGGAAAAAAGAGGAAAAAATTGGGCTTTAGTGCATGCAAGGAAGAGAATAGAGAGGCTTTTGAGGAGAAGGTACCACAAGAGAAGCCATGAGAAGGGTGGAAGAAGGTGAGAGGGGAAGGGGAAAGGGAAAGGAAAGAGGAAGACGGAAAGGAGAAAAGTAACAGGTGGAGAGGATGTGGTGAGGAGTTATTGCAGAGCGCATTGAGAGGGTGCAATTGCATTTATTGAGAGAGGGTGGTGTTATTGCTCGAGAGAGAGAGAGCGAGAGCGAGAGCGTATTTGCTTTAATTTTTTCCACAAGATAGGTATATGGTGAAAGGGATGACGGCTACCAACTTCTAAGGTTACTGAGTTGAGAGAAGCTCTACTTTACTGTCTCACTTGTTAAGAGGTATTCATGTGGTTCTTGATCAAAGATACGAACTCTGTACACAGAAATATACTTGTGGATACAGGTGAAGCACTTATTTACTCTATTGTCCTATCGAGTACGTGAAAATAGATACACAGTAAAAGAAGGGTTATGTTTGTTAATACTATGTTCAAGTATACTTTTTGACGAAGGCATATTTTACAGAAGGAGAAACAAAATTGAGATACCATGTCGGAGATGGAAATGAGAAATATTTCATTTGATAAAATTTGAATGGTATTTGATCAAGAAATAAGAATCAAATCTAGGAAGTAGAAAGAAGTCATATATAAAGAAATGAGACATTATGATTCTCAGATATGACTAATTATGCTTTGAACGAATTGCGTTTGAATTTGGCAAATATGAATTGAAAAAGAAGATGGAAACGTCAAACTAATTGATGATCAATTAAACATTGGTGCATAAATTTTATAGTGATGAAACACTTAATGTTTAGAACTACTTTACATCATCCATTAGTTACCAAATATATCATTCTATTTTGTCTATATCACAAAAAACAAAATGTTACTCCGAGTTAGTTTGTTTCTAACAGAATTAATTAATAATCACGTAGACACTCAAGCTTTTATAGATAAGGCCCAAACTAAGTTGACCTCCTGTGGAAAGGTCAACTTTTACGTACCTTGCCACCTTCAAAACTCCCACTCCTAAATAAAATTAACTATATGTAAATTGCGATTATCAACACTGACGTTGAAATAAGCAGCACAGAAAATAGAAAATCTAACTCAACAGAGTTCAGTTATTTTTCCCAAAAAAAAAGTATCTTTTAATCTCAAATTACATGAAAAATGGACAAGTTATTCAGTAAATTGTCATGAAGTAGATTGCCTATGATAGCCTATCAAGATGTATTGTGTATTAGGGACAATTATTACCATCTTCAAGAGTACAGCAAAGAATCACAATGAGTGAGACGCTGCTCATGACTTTAGTATAGGCAAACTGTCCAAAAACATATATGGTCCTTTATATGGTTATAACAGACATAATTTGGCAAAATATATTCAATACAATCTCTTTTTCTCTTCAACTTCTTCAGTGATATTATATAATATCCATTAATTATGAATTACAATGGCAGATAGCAACTGATAAAAGAAAATAATGATGCTATGATTTTACAGTGATTGTGTTAAATCAGGACCCTACAATTGTAATGTGTAGCATTGTTAGAAGGATTACAACTTATATGCAGTAACCAATAACAGTAGGCTGTTACATCTGATTATAAGGTGCAGAGATGCTGCGACATTATTGTAGTTGTCAGTTTTCTTAACATTATCTTTGTTATTGTTGTTGTTGTTTTTTTCTTGAGCAAATTTTTATGCGAAGCCCCATCAAGTTTTCCTCAAAAAATATTATTTGGCCAAAATAACAAAATAAATCTGCATTATCTATATGCAGTCTTGTACTCTGATGTTGATCATATATAAGAGTGCCAGAACAAATGGAAAAGAAAAGAATAAATAACAAATAACTTAGTTACTAGCTGAGCAAAATACATCAAAAAAACTACAATTTCATGAAGGTCAACTGGTCATTGAACTATACTGAATAAAAACGGTTATCTTATATTCACCCACAAATCAGAACACAGAAAATCCATCACTAACAAATAAAAGAAAGGTCTTTTTGTCCTCAAAAAGAAAAAAGACCAAGTTAAGCTAGAGTTTTTCCGGCTAGTATTTTGGTTGGAGCAACGTGGTGCCAGCTAGCTTGAAAACCCCATGGGACTCAAGTCATATGAAACGTAGGGTCTGGTTGCTTGGGATTCCTGTTTCCTCTTGAGAGCCCCCAACTTCCCCTATTAAATGAGCCTGAGCCCCATTGCTGCGTTCCATTTTCCTATAGGGAGGTCCCCCAACTCCCCACATTTAATGGCTCTGAGCACCACTGCATGGGGGAGGAAGCAAAAAACCTCTTGTGTATTAACTACGTTCATGCCTCGCTCGCATGCACAGCCATAAGATAACCATTCTATTTCTTTTCCTTCTAGTAAATCTTTTTCTTTTTCTGCTTGAAATCGGTTAGCCTGAGGAGCTTATTGTACCGCATGGAATTGGAAAGGTCTTTTTCTCGGTATATGCATGTTTGAGTCTCCTCGCGTGACATTATCAAAAGAACCGTGTATGTTTTATCTTAAAAAAAGGAAAAACGTTTTCCCCTTCCCAAGAAAGGGAAAAAGAAAAAAAAAACACAAGAAAAAAGATTTTACTTGTATTCTGAAGTTTGGAGTCCACACCAGGGAATTGACTTGAGCCATCTATTTAATAAATTTGAGCTTAGCTGTTAATGGTACTGCAAGCCTAGGATGGACAAGGAACAAATTTGTTAGTTAAATATATCCATCAACATGAGAAAGAGAGACCGGGAGAGGCACAACTTCAGTTGTATATGACTTATTTGCTTGCGCATCATTATTTCTGGTTCTGCGTGGATTCCAAACAGAATACCGTTTCCTATTTCCTCCTCTAATTTGTAGGTTTTTTCCAAGAAGTAATCTAGTGATATTGTGCTGTATATATATAAACAGTAGAAAGGAAGTAATAACTACTAGGTTTCAGTAAGATAGCATTTGTGCTTGATAGAAACATCGTGTAATAGTGATTTTAACAAATCACCAGCAGCAGACTAAATTTAAATTATCTTATGATGGTAGATTAATTAATTACTTAACTAACAATTTGAAAGTGGTCCTCTGGTTATTTCACTGTGGCATATCAAAGGTGATCGACACAGGGCCAATTTGACCTAAGACTGAATCATGGGTGTGTGGTAATAAATTGGCAGAAAGAAAATACAATATTTTCATTACATAACAAATTGATTATATTTCTTTTTTTTTTTCCTACACAGATGGTTTCAATCCATCTATTTTGAATACATCCAATCATACCAAAAAAAGGAATATGCTGAAACCAAGAAAGAAGAGAAGTATAGTCCGTCTAATCAATACTCCCAAAGTGATATGACACATAAGCCGTCACTCAATTGCTGCTCTATTTGCCTCACAATATACACTAGTCGCACAAGAAAATTCAGGTCATAGCTAAAGTCCAAATATCTATAACGGATGACACTTCACCAATTTTTTGTCCACAGTCTATGAGTCACCTTTCAGAAGGATTTGATTAGCTTTCAAGATTAATATTGCATACTCGATTCCTTCCCAAGCTTCCCTTAATTCTGCCCCTAGAACAGTGATATCAAATAGATAAATCCGCCAACCATGAATAGCTCAGAATGTAAATGTCCGATAACAAATCCCGCCTCTTATTTTACACCAGCATTAGTCACACTACCATGGAAATTAACCTTAAAGAAGCTCAAGGATTGAGGCTCCTAGGTGATGAAGATCATCCAATGGCTCGCAAGTATATCTAAGATGAAGTCCTAGGTATCTCTAGTTGTCAAGGATTCTCCAATAGTTGGCACTTCGATGACTTCACGGGCTTGCGCGAGGGATCTTTCTAACACAAATCTTGGCAACAATGTCAAGTTTTCAAATATCCAACTATTTCTACCAAGCCAAATATTATGCGCTATGTATGCCGCATGAATGCATACTGATGGGGGGGAAGTGGGCCCACCAACGCACATGACTGAGAAACCCAAATTCGACGACACACGTGATCTCAATAGACATGGTCTCAGCAGTCATGGGCTTGGCGAGTACGAGCTCGACAAGCGCGCCCTGACCGAGCAGAGCCCGCTCGACCTCGAGGCTAGAAAGGATCCAGTCAAAACCCACAGCCAACTCCACCAAAAATCAAGCTGATCTCCGAATCGAAACGGCTACCATGTTCTCCATATCTGAGATCGACCCCCGCAATCTACGCCACGATAGCTGTCGAATTCAAATCCTTCCATTCTCCACCAAGGGCCAGCTAATTCAAATTTCCAGGCCAATTAAGGTAACGTATTTCAGTCCGAAATCCCCAGCATAACACCTGATAGGATGTAACTGCCACACCACCTCCTATAAAGAGAAAAAACTCCAAGAAGACGAGGACGCTTCCTCCTCCACGTTTGGGCTTCTCCAAATCCCTCTCTGACTTAAGCATCGGAGGACCTTTGCCGGAACCTCAGGCCCAGGCTTTTTGCAAGTTCCCCGAAGGTAGCCGTCAGCCACCACCATCTCCCAGAGACAGCCATCTACAACTGCCTGCGGCGGAAGCTTCCCCCTTTGGACCGTGATCACCCCCGGGTCCCATTTCCAACAACAACACATACTAACCTTCCAGTACTCTAAAACTTTTAAAAGAGTAATAAAAGCCCCAATAGGGGAAGGACTCGTAATCAAAGTAGTGAGCGTACCTGCCAAAGTCCATACATACGTAGCTTTAATATAATACAACTGCACATAAGAAGCCATCTCCTCAGCATTTGGACAACAATCACGGTCTGAAGAAATATTCAATCTCCTGTCACTGAGGACCCGTGCACGGTGTGTTTAGTCCCAGACCGGTTATGCATTAGGTAGATTTTTGATACTTATATAGGGCCAATGTATCCAAATAATATCTTCTGGCTTGTCTTAATTTTTGGATGAGGTCATAGGTCGTTGCAAATAGTATCAAAGCAAATCCGATCCATGATTTATGTGCACTAGAGGGCACTATAGCATGACCCAGTCCGTTAGGAGAGACTATGGGTCCATCGTAATGCTTGTGATTAGATTTAGATATTTAGCCTGACGAAGATGCTAGGGCTTAAACAGGATGTGCGGGATGTGTTTAGTACCACATCGGCTATGCGCTAGGTAGATCTTGAGTACTTATATAGGATCAAGAAACCTAAATAATATCTTATGATTAGTCTTTTTAAGTGTGTTCTTAGGTTACTGCAGCCACATAGTACCCTTTGATAAGGAATTTGATTCCACACTAATTTTCACAAAAAAAATGCACCTACGCACTTCTAAACCCATGCACAATCTATCCTTCTGCTCGGGGCATCCTTGGCTTTCATATTAATTAGAACAATATGACAATCCCCACATCCTTCCCTCCAGTATATTATGATGAAGAATAGCAAGCGATAAGGAAAAAAGTCCACTACCGTGGGATTCATGGGGTTAATAAATTATGATGCAACAAAAAAAAATAAAGATTTATAATTTCTATGCGGTGATGGCACATGCATGGGACTTTGTCCAAATCAAGCGTGAACGTATCCATGGGCAAGCCAAAATATATGGCCCATGGGTGGGGTCCACAAATGTGCCAACCGTTCATCACATAGTTGATGTTGTGCTTGAGAAGGACACCAATTTATTGCCGTGGAGCCAAGCATGAGAGATAAGAAGTAACTTCCCTTGCCGCGTTCCAACGACGGATGATTTGCAAAATATTGAGGGTATGATTAAATAATTTATGCCATATCTAGAGTATAGTGCTTTTTTTTTTTGGCTTAGGAAAAGGGGAAGGGGGGAGGAGAATAGTGCAGTTTGACTTTGTCTTTTGTTTGGTTGATTCCGTCCCCTCTAATGTAAAACGCGTAATCCGTACCGTCAAAACTCAACATGTGATTGCGCCCCAAAAATCTCCTCTTGTCCTCAAGTGTTCAAATAGTACACCCCCCTGCAAGCCCCATGCTATTGCTGAAATAGCTGCCACGTTCTCTCATCCCACGTTGGTCACTTCCTGTGGTTCAAAATTTTGCCACCCAGACGTTTTAGGGGTCGCCATTCACTACAATAATATCAGAATTTTCTTTTCTTTTCTTTTTTTTTTTTGATAATGAGCATTTTTTTTTTCTTTTCACATCAAACACAATGGTGCCGTATAGACCCGTTAATAAATACGGAGAGAGAGGAGGGATAGAGCAAAAAAAAAATGTGCAACCTTTATTAATTCTTCCGTTTCCTCTTTAGTGAATGGAAAATTAGTTTCTTTTTGATGATATTGCACCCAGCACTAGTGACACTTGAAGCAGCTAGGGATGGCTGCGATTCGTCAGAGAAAAAACCAAGTTTGATAGAAAAATTTAGTCCCACTTCTGAAGGTTAGACTATAAGAATGGAAAGATCGATCAATTTTGACAATACGTGTTGCTATACGTGATTCGGCTTTGATATATGTACTATTATAATAAAAGAAGGTTTTTTGTACCCAACTCTTTTTAAAGCTTAGATTATTTTTTTTTACATAAACTTTTATAATTGAAACAGAATAATTAGTAATATCTTTAATGAAATCATTATGCAATTAATAGAATAAATAAATAAGAGTCTTAATAAATCTATTTCATGATATTAGCAAGTAAAACAAGTAATGAGACCAAGAGCTATCATTCCATTCGTATCTTTATCTTTTGTTGCTCCCTTGAATATTCTTGTGATTACAAAATCACAAAAACTCATATATTCTAGTAATTCCCACACCATGTATCATGTTTGATGGCTAAATTACTTTCCAGCAAAAGGGGTATGTAGAAAGGTTCCAACAAGCACTGAAGTCCAACTAGAACCAACGGAAATCATCTTGCTAAAGTCCATTAGGAATTGCCACTTTGTGGAAGTTAGCTTTGGGAGATTCTTCTCTATGATATTGTTTAATGTGTTGAAGAAGAATAATCATCTTTAGTTATTGTTCTTTGTGTTGTGGTATAAATAAGAATTCAGAATATGGTCGAGAAAATTATTAGGCAAGGTATTTCTAGTAGGAACATCAATGGGGCATATTCGGTGTAGTTGGTGGAAAATTTGAAATCAAACAATTTTAAAATAAAAAATCATAACCACCACCAAAGAAACTTCAAACTGAAATTGAAATAGTAAAACCAAAAACCATTAACTTTTTTTATTCATTTCAAAATTTTTACATATAAATAAATAATTAAAATTAAAGTTATCATCCATAATTTTTATAATATAATTCTTACCGACTCATTTAATAAAAATATCCAACAATAATAATATAAACATCCAACAAACTCAATAATTCAATAATAATAATATAGCCATCCAAAAAATACATTAATCCAAGTTAATAAAATAATTTAAGTCTAACTATATCAAAGAAGATAATGATAAATTTTCTAATATAAGTGAATTTTAATGAACAATCCAGACCTCTTTTTTGTCTTCATCAATTCACTAACATATTATGCCTAAGAAATAAAAAAGTATAAAAAAAGCTCAATTAATAAGATAATTTATAATTTAATTTATAACTAATTATTCAAAGTCTATAATTTTATTAATATCGAAAAAGGTTCTATAGATTATCTCATCAACATGAGAGACATCTTCACTATTATCATCATGCAATGAGAGATGATAATATGTTGTAGTACCAGAAGAATCTATATTAAATACAAATAGTATTAAAGGTGCATATTAGCTATCAGATATGTTTAGAGTTGGATTTAGTTTCAGATAAGGTCCAGATCAGAGAATTCACTAAAATCAAAACTAAGTAGTTTTTAATTTTTAAAACTATCACCTAAACTATCCCCATTTAATTTTAGTTAAAACTGTCAATTTGGTTCGAGAACTAATAAAATATTTGAGTATTAGTTCTTGTTGACAACCCTAATTTCTAGATAACTATCCTAAAGATAGTTATTTGTCCACTATTATTGATACAGTTGACTACTTGGAAATACTATCCCCAGGATACAAGCCTAACAAAAAAGAATTGGGCTACACTTTTGAATTTTTCTCTCTCAAAAATCATACCCAATAAAAAAGGAAAGAAAAGTTAACAAAATAGTAAGTTAATTTAAGAAAAGAAGTTCAGAGATAGAAAGTCAGGAAAAGTAAGTAAGTTCTTCTTAGATTTTTATATTTTGATAATTTTATAAGAGGTCAAATGCCACACACATTCTTTTTTAAAAATGCTACAATGCTGCAGAATCTGAACATTGCATATGTATCTTTTAGAAGTAATGCAGCTCTCCATATTTTTTTAACGTTGTAGAAGTTTCCAAAGGGTAGAAACTTTTCATGAATTTAAAAAATCTTTAAGAAACTTCAGATTATTAGGACTCCTTATTAAATATAACTTCTTAATGAGTTTTTATACTTTTAAAAATATTATCATTATTATAATTATTAGGAAATATATATGACAATCCCCACTTATTTGTAATAATAATAATAATATAATTAAGTTAACTAAACAAAAGAAATAAATAATACTAGGTATTGTACAATGTATGTCTAAATGTAGACTATGCCTTCAACCTTGGATTGAAAACAAATCTATGAGATTAATAACTTGGGAGGACAAAACCTTGATCTTAGAATATTAAGAACTTATAAATCAATATTCACATTATACCTGATTCTTGATTCTCCAAAGTTAGGGCATTAATGGGCTTTGCGCTGACCCTAGCTTAGTAAACACTGTAGGATTTTACCAATAACCAATAAATAGTGGCCTCTTACTTTCTTGCTTAGAAAGGCAGACTCATCAAGAGCGGGGCCCAAAACCACTTTATTTGCTCTAATTTAAAATTTATGGATCTATTAAGGACAATATCCAACCTATCTCGTTGTGGAAAATAATGCATCAATTAAACATGGGATTTTGAAAGAATAGAATTTATTTCATTAGTCTCAATTTTATCCCCACTATTCCTTAGAAAATTTAATGCACCGGAAATGCAACCTCATGTTGTTATTTCTTGGATAGTCTTTTAATTGAATTTTCTTTGAACTTCTGTACATATGATTTTCAGTATTTACTGATATCAATATGATGAAGCAGGTTTCAATTAGACTATCTCTTTAAATGGTAATAGTTTCATACCTCCCATGATTTTTTTGATCTTTTTACCAGATATAATTGTAGCACATAGTAATATGTTTGCTGTTACTTGACATTCTATTATTTTTGATGTTGCGAATTGCAGCTTTATTATCACAATACACAGTTACAGGTCCTTTAGGAGCAACAATGAATTTTTTTTCATCTCATAAAAAGTTTAATAATCCATAAAATATGTTTACTTGTAGGGGATATGGCAATAAATTCAGATTTTATAGAAGATAATGCAATATATGACCGTTTCTTAAAAGACCATGCAATAATAGTACTGCCTAAAGTAAATAACCAACCACTAGTTGATTTAGAAGTTATTCTATAAGAGGCCCAATTAGAATCACTATGACATTCCAAGACATAAGTAGAACATTTATAATGCAAACTATAATGCAAAATATGCTTCGAATATCTCATAGCTCGACTAATTTCTTTCCAATGCTCATGACAAGGATTACTAATAAATATATTTAGTATACAAATAGCATATGCAATATCAGGTCTAATATAGTTCATTGCATACATCAGACTACTAACGATCTTAGCATATTGTTCTTAATTGACACGTTTGCCATTATTAGTTAAAAGCTTATAATGTGGATTTATAGGCATTTTGCTGGATTTACAACCAAAATAATTATTTTTTAAATAATTTTTTTAATATAACAAGATTGTGCCAAAATAAATTTGTTATTCCTCTTAATAACCTTAACACCTTTAATCATATCCATGGGTCTTAAATCTTCAATACCAAAAGCTTGAGTTAAAAAACTTTTTGTTTCATTAAGATATTCCATATTGGAACTAAAAATAAGCAAATCATCAGTGTAAAGAGTAATCAAAACTTTATAATCATTAGTGCATTTAACAAACACACAATTTTCAATCTTACTACTCTTAAAATCAATTTCTTTAATTTCCTTCTCGAACTTTTTACGCCATTGCCTAGGGGGTTGTTTAAGACCATTCAAAGATTTGTTCAATTTGCGAACTTTTACTTCTTGGCCTTTAACAATATATCCCTCAGGTTGGTAAATATAATTTTTTTCATCTAATTCATCATTAAAACTACAGTTTTAATATCCATTTAATGAACAATGTGATTATATATGGAAACAACAACAAACATAATTCTAATAGAAGTAAATTTAGTAATAGAAGAGAAAATTTCAAAGTAATCAATACCCACTTTTTGACTATATCATTTAGCAACTAAACTGCCTTTTTATTTGTCGATGCTACCATTTGATTTCAACTTCTTTC
Source organism: Phoenix roebelenii (assembly GCA_025769935.1). Taxonomy (NCBI): domain Eukaryota; kingdom Viridiplantae; phylum Streptophyta; class Magnoliopsida; order Arecales; family Arecaceae; genus Phoenix; species Phoenix roebelenii. The sequence goes on along the minus strand of JAOXJJ010000678.1, from coordinate 544,303 downwards.
TTAATATCCATTTGCGACCAATTGGTTTAATGTTGGGGGGAAGATCTATCAAACTCCATGTTTTATTAACATTTTTGAATTTGATTTCATCATCTATAGCCATCTTCCAAAAATTTGCATCAGGCAAAGAAATTGCCTCTTGAAAGGTTTTAGGATCATTTTCAATTATGCAAGTAAACATATCTGGTCCCTAATCCTTATCAATTCTTCATCTTTTTCTCCTTCTTAACTCATATTCATATCTTGTTATCTCAAAAGGTTCAAGCTCTTTTTTACTATCATTAGAACCTTTTTCAGTTGAACTTTTCTCAAGTGCTTTCTCTTTTTCATCTAAATATCTTTGTCTTGAATCAATGTCCTTATGATTAGAATTTTTAAAAATAATTTCTCAATTAAGTTCTAATTCTTTTGACAAATCTTTTTTTATCTCAAGTTTATCAGCATCTTTGATGGTATGCTCAAAATAAATAGTATGAACAGATTCAAGCATATTATTGCAACGTCAATTAAGAAATTTATAAGATTTGCTATGCAATGCATAGCCCACAAATATAGGTATATTAGCTTCAGTACTAAGCTTTGGTCTTTTTTTGTTAGAGTCTAAGACATATGCAATGCAGCCCCAAACTTTGAAATAGTCAATTTTTGGTTTTCTAATGTTTGGAAGTTTATAAGTAGTCTTGTCTTGATTTTTATGCAAAATTCTATTTGAAATATATGGCATGCGGTATACAAAGCTTCGCCACAAAAAACTCATAGATAGTTTAGAATGAATAAGAATGATACTTACCACCTCTAATAAGAATCTAATTTTTTTTCTTTTGGCTACACCATTTTGGGGTAGAGAATTTTTTGCATATACTTCTTTATTAATACCATGCTTGGTGTTCACAAAAAGATATAAATTCAAAAGAATGGAATTTACTACCTCTATTTTGGGTAGATGACCTGCTAAGGCGGTAGGGGGCACTGCTGCCACGACGGGCCTTCCGCAGCCCGTTGGCAGGTCCTTTGATGCGCAACAGACATACTGCCCTCTTCATCCCCGACGAAGCCAAAATGTGGTTGTTGCTGCCATGCTACTCGAGCACCGCCAAAGCCTTGCGGCTGCTTGATCAATCAGCCCGCCCAGGATGCGTGACCCGACGCACCAGATCGAGTACACGATGGACCAGGATGCGAGTCCCGGGCGTAGTGGCCGGCCCTCCATGGGGTCCAAGACTCGTGACTTAGCACATGGGATGCGTGTCCAGGCCAGTGTCGTTTGCAATGCTCCACGGTACTTTGGAACCTCTGGGGTGGGCTTTGGGCAGGTGCCCTACTAAGGTGGGAGGGGGCGCTGCTTCCACAGGCACCCAAAAGTGCAGAGCCAGTACGCCCGTCGTCCTGCGGCGGACATGCCGCGCTCACTACGCCGACGAAGCCGGTCGATGCCCCACGCTGCTATGCCTCTCACGCTAGGGGTGGCAATCAAGTCGGGTTGGGTCATAAACGGATCGAGTCACATGCAAGTCGGATCAGAATATCATAAACCTAAACCCGACCTGTTATTAAATAGGTCCGAAATTATAACCTGAACCTGTCACGTTTAATAAACAGGTAATCCGACCTGATCCGTTTAACCTGTTTAGTAAACAGGTAGCCTGTTTGCCTAACCCGACCCGTTTAACCTGTTTAACCTCCCCAATCCAACCTGTTTAACATACCCAACCCGACCTGTTTATACCTGTTTATACCTATTTAACATGTTTAACCCGTTTAACCTGTTTAGACCTGTTTAACATGCCCAACAGTTAAACAGGTTAAACGGTTTAAATGGGTCAGACATCTATAATCCGTATCCGACCCAATTAATAAACATGTTAAACAGGTCGACCTATTTATGATCCGAACTTATTTAGGCCAAACCCAAACCTGTTTATTGCAGGTCGAACATGGGTCGGGTTGGTGGGTCGAATCATATTTTGCCATCCCTACCTCATGCGCCATCGGCCACGAGTGGCTGCTGTCCGCAACAAACCTTTCCTCTTCTTTATTTCCATTTTTCTTAGACTTCTCTCTCTTTCTTTCGATGGAAGAACCTTTATTTCTATTGGGAAACTTGTTCATGGATTTAAAGTTATCATAAGCTAATCCCTCAACATTTTTCTTTATCTTGTCTTTATTCTAATTATCAACTTCATCTCTAATTCTAGCCTCATTTTCAATTTGAATGTGTTGCAATAGTTGATCAAAATTTGGAGACTTATTTTTATGCTTTAAAATCTTTTGGTAATCCTTCCAAGAAGGTGGAGGTTTTCCTATGATGGTAAAAACTTGAAATATCTTCTATATTGTTTCTTCCGCATCAACACATTGAGTAGCAATCTCATTAAGTTCATTGACTTGATTGATGATAGGCTTAGAATCATCCAATTTGAAATCAATATACTTGGTAGCAAGAAAAAGATTTATTGGCGGCATCTTCATTGACATACCTCCTTTGGTGAGCATTCTATAGATCCAGAGCCGTTGTGTGAGTATGGAACACATTGAACAGAAAATTGGTCATGGCATTGAGAATAATGAAATGACAAAGGTAGTCATCGTCCAGCCATTTATTCTCCAACATTTGTAATTAAGATAACATGTCAAGCTTCTCCACATTCTGAACTTGAGCCTTGAGAATTGTAGATTCCATAATGAAGAAGATATCTCTCCTTAACTTGTTGTGGGATTCCTGCTAGAAAAGATCGAAAGAAAACTATCAGGCTGGAAACAAAAGACTCTCTCCTTAGCAAGTTGACTAACACTCATTAACTCGTTATATATTGAGATCCATATCAATCTACTGAATGTTAATTCATCTAGCTCTTACCGGTCTTCATTGTTCAAAAAATAAATAAGATCTGCAGGTCATTCCTATCATGAGGAACCCAAGCCCGAGAATGTTGTATAAAATGTCTTGCTGCATGGCATCAGGTGTGTCATCCTAAAGATCTTGGAGGCCTAAGAATCATCGACCTTTCATTGCTTAATAAAAGTCTCCTCCTTAAATGGTGGTGGAAATTATCTGTCAAACCTCACAAACCTTGGAAATGCTGATTCATAGGGTCTTTATATTATATATTGTATTTAAGTAATTTTAATTTTTAATATATTTTTGGTATAAATTAGGTTGGATCAATAATCCAAATTCTTAGCTAAATCTGTCGCCATACAAGTTTTTAATAATTATGTCTTAGACCATTATTCAGTTATGGTACGTCGCTTGCAATATTGATAGTAGATTTTGTATATCAAAATTCTTTTCTCTAATTATTAAATTATCTTGATTCATGTAAGTTGTTTTTTTTTGTGCACCGGCGTCTCACTACATTCAGCCATGAGTACGCCCAGAATAATCACGGTACAAAACACGCTCTAGTGCTACCAGCACATGCTCCAAAATTTCCCATGAGACAACCCTAGAGTGCTGTGCTGCAAATATTCATTAAATAGATTGGGTCAAATGAAGTTAAAAATAAATATTTAACTTATCAAAAATCTTAGATAAAAAATAATATAATCAATTTCATTAAGTTGAATTGAGATGGGGTACATAAATTTTAGTAGTTTGATGCATTTTTAAAACCAATCAAGTATCCAATCAAAATCATGTGATATTAGGTATATCTCATCATCCTTAAATCTCCACTCGAATTCTCATGATGGTTGGCTTGGTTTTAACAATACACTGATAGAAAATCAAGATCCACTATTAAAATATTATTGTAATTTGATACTTTTGCTTATGATATCTGTCACGCCCCGAACCCAGCACTCGGGTCCGATACGCGACCGGCCGCATGAGCCCTAGAGCAGTGCCCTAAAGATCATGCAAGGCCTAAGATAAACCAAAAATCCAATAAATCCACAACTAATTTAGTAATTCAAATTGACAAATCCAACATGTTCAAATAAACAAATTAGTTCAATTACA
>JAOXJJ010000678.1:520578-536853 GCA_025769935.1 Phoenix roebelenii | reverse complement strand
GTTCATTTATGCAGTAAAATTCATTGCAAGGACTAACAATTAATTACGGGGTACTGTTCTATAATAAACTTTAGTGGTGGGACCAATCAAATATATTTGGGGAGCCTTATGTAATAATCTTTCTTATAAGGACCAAACATAAATTACAGAATACCCTTTTGTGAAATAATATACTGTCAAGGGCTTATCTGCAAAATTCTATTTATTGGCCAAATGGGTTCGGATTTTGGGTTCTGGGTTCCGGGTTCGGGTTCGGGCTCTGGGTTCGGATTCAGAGTTGAACTGGGTTTCGGGTTCGGATTTTGGATCTGAACTGGGTTTCGGATTTCGGATCCCGGGTTCGGGTTCGAAACGAATTTCGGATTTGGACTGGATTTCAGATTTGGACTGAGCCCACAAAGGGTACGACCCAAATAGGGCCCAAACTAGGCTGAATTGGGCCTGAATTGGGCCCACAAAAGATTATGGCCCATCTATGCCCCACACTATTGAACTGGGCCCAAGTTGGGCCCACAGTGAACCAGGTCCAAGTTGGCCCAGTTCGGCCCACGATGGGCCTTCATCTTCCCCAAACTCCCCATGGACGGGGGAGATGGGTACCAAGAGAAGGGAGAGGGCTGGCTGGGTGGCCGGAGGCCACTCCTCGGTCGACAGCTAGCCGGCCGCGGAGGCGGCTAACGGGGAGGAGGGCAACCGAGATGATCTTGATTTGTGGGGCCGAAACAGAGGAGAAATCAAAGGTAAATGGCAACGGAATGAAGAGCCAAAGAAGAAGCCTACCGGTGGTCGACGGAGGCAGCGGATCCTGGCCGCAGGTGGCTCAGTCCGGCGGTCAAGTGGCGGCGACGACGGTGGGGCTTTCCGACAGGAAGAAGATTTCAAAATAGAGAAGACTCGCGACGGGGTTTCGGATAGCGCTCGGCCGGGAGGGCACGCCGATCACCAAGGAGAGGAGGAGGAGGGAAGGAGGGAAGAGGAGGAGGAGGAGACGGAGGAGAGGGAGGCTCGGGTGGTCTGGGAGGAGAAGGAAAACAAAGGGCTTTATAGCCCTTTGGTAATGGCTCTCCGCCGCGTGAATCGCGGCGGTCGAGCATAGTCCGCGGCCGGATTGGCCGCGGATAGGCTGAAGGGGAGGCGCTGCGGACATCCCGCAGTGCCCTCACCCCGATCGCTCCCGAAGGAGCCGGAGAGGATCGCGTTCGCGATCCTCTGTTTTCGCCCTTCCAAAGAAGGAAGACGGGGCTGAAGTCGGCTGAGGCTGCCGACTTCAGCCCGTATCTCACACAAGGTTTTACAGCAACCAATCATCTCTTCCGAGTACCAGTACCATGGTACAGTTCATAGCTAGTTAGCTAAAGGTGCAATAAGTTAAGCAATTTTTTTTCACTCTCCAACCAGTTTATATCATTAGCTGAGCTTGGGCTTAGATCAAGTCAAGCCAGTCAAGATTGGGGCCAGAAGAGGTATAGTTGTATTTGATAGAGAAACATTTTATATATAACTTTGTCTGTCTTTCCCAAGATTTTGGCAAAGGCCTATTACAAGGTACATGGTCCTGATCTGCCATTTCATTCTAGTTGAGAATTTGACACCAAGCCATGAAACATCAACATCTCTTGTAAGTTGATCATATATATAATTTGACATCGTGATGATTTACAGCTTGTTTATGGTACATATGATTACACGTAAGAACAAAGCATATGTTGGAGCGAATAATGTGAAAACAAAAATCCTTGAGGGATTGGCAATATTAGCCCAAGAGCTTTAAAGGTATAGGCCATGCCACCAATGTTTCTAGGTTGTGTTTGCATATAATATGCCTAGTTATGCTTGAAAAGCATGAGCATGCTAGCTTGCCTCTGTGTTATAGTTAGGACTTGGGAAAACAAAATCTATGATTCAAATCCTTAAAACAAAATCTTGTAGACGTTTGTATACAACCGGCAACAGATCTCATGGAGACTTCAATCCTGGCTTAGGATGAACACATGCGGCATGCTTACCACATGCAAGTTGGATAGGATTAGCTAGTTGAGAAGCACAAGGAGGAATTTATTGAGGAAGAGGTCATATCTAATTAGCTAGTTGATGAGGTAATTACTTACCAAGGTAATCATCAGCCGTTGGTTTGAGGTGACCCGTCCCTAAATGTGGTTCTCCCTATACCTTAGTGAAGGCGGAATTTAAACTTGGGTACGACCATCACAGACTCTTACTAGCTTACAACTTATCACCTTCAAAATTGGCTATGTTGTAATTTGTTGTTTCATTTTCCATTGTTTAAAGTTGTCTTTTTTCTCGGGACCATTAGAATTTCATTAAGATCATGAACAATGAAATTAAGAATGTTGAAATATTTGGAGAAGAAGAGAAAAACAAAAAAAAAAGAGAGAGAGAGAGAACTGGTTTTATTTTTCTATTCTTTCATATTCGGTACATCTTAGGGGTTATATATATATATACTTGTCTGCAGATTCTATATATAAAAAATAATATAGGTTGATACAGATTGTCATGTGATCCCTAAAATCACTCTAATAAGATTATACTAAGAAAAAAAACTAATATAGATTGACACAAAATCATGCAGATTAAAGAAAATATTATGAGTAATGCAGGTTGTTACTTGATCCCTAAAATTATTCTAACATTTTTCCTCAACTTGAGTTTGAAAACTGGATAACGAATATATTGAAAAATTGACGTACTAGATGAAGAGCTGAAATAGTAGTTCAAAAGCTGATTAGGAGTTGACATAACAACTCAAAAATCGATAGGGCGGACTAATTTGTCTGACTGACATGACAAATTGACATATCTATCGATATGGCTGATTGGCTTGCCTGATGATATGGCAGTGAGAAGACACGAAGAAGATGACAATTGCAGTGACGGCAGATCTTAGAGAGAAGGCAACCGAAGCTCGACGATGAACGTAGACGAAAGCACTATGGAAGAAGAGCAAGAGACCTCGAACTAGATGTTGTAGGAGCTGAGGATAGCAAATAAAACCAAAGATTGAAGACTGGGGCGGTGCCATGCAGATGTACGCCTCCATGATCAAGAGCGGGACCACACCTGTAATAACTCAGGACCTCACCCAAAATGGCTAGCCGGAAGGTATTATTTGGATTTCTTGATCCTGTATAACTACCCAAGATCTACCCAGCAAATAACCAATGTGGGACTAAACATACACCTGCACGGGTCTTCACATACTCTTTCCGTTCAAACCCTGACGTCCTCGTCAGGCTAAGGGTTCAAATACATTCATTTCTAATCATAAATACCATGATCGGCTTGTGGTCAGCCCAAATGGATCCGTTCTGCAGTATCTCCTAGTCCACATAGGTTATAGGCCGGGTCCGCTCTGATACTATTTGTAAGAATCCAGGATCTCACCCAAATTAGCTAGCCGGAAGGTATTATTTGGGTTTCTTGATACTGTATAAGTATCCAAAATCTTTTCGGCGAATAATCGATGTGGGACTAAACACATACCCGCACGGATTCTCACAAACTCCTTTCATTCAAGCCCTGACGTCCTCGTCAGATTAAGGATTCTAATCCATTCAAATCTAATTACAAACACCACGATAGGCCCGTGGTCAGCCTCCATGAATCCGACTGCATTGTCCCTTAGTCTACATAGGCTATGGGTTGAGTTCGCTCTGATACCATTTGCAACAACTCAGGACCTCACTCAAAATGGCTAGCTGAAAGGTATTATTTGAGTTCCTTGATCCGGTATAACTATCCAAGATCTACCCAGCGAATAACCGATGTGGGACTAAACATATACCCGCACGGGGCTTCACATCGCTTACCGAGTTCACCTTCACCATGCACTCTAACGGGATAGTGTGGCGCGTTGCTCTATGCTTACTGGTCCTCTAGCATTTGGAGCCAGACCGCATCTACCAAGTTATCATTTGCCAAGTTTCTAACGAGACGGTGTGACGTGCTATTGCCGCCGCCTCTAGGGAGAAACAGGAGTACCGAAAGCGGGTGCTCAAGAAGCTTAACTCTCTCATCTCCAGAGGAATAGGAGCACTAAAGGTGCTCAGGGAGTTTAACTCCCTCATCTTCAAAGGATCAGGAGTATCGGAAGTGGGTGCTCAAGGAGCTTAACTCCCTAATCTCCGGAGGAACAAGAGCACCAGAAGCGGGTGCTCAGAGAACTTAACTCCCTCATCTATGGAGGAACAGAAGCACCGGAAGTAGGTGGTTAGGGAGCTTAACTCTCTCATCTCTAGTGGCGCCAATATGTTCTTGCCCGACACAGAGGAACAAGAGCACCAGAAGTGGGTGCTCAGGGAGCTTAACTCCCTCATCTCCAGTGGCGTCGGCGTATTCTCTTCCGACGGGCTGTGGAGGATTGGATCCCGCACTCACCCGATCACCATCGTTTTAGCAAAATCGTCCGTAGCCACGACGCATCTGAGGATCCCCCGAACCAGCACTCTGATCGAGAAAATCGAGAAGAGAATGAAGAAATGACGGCTTCTACGATCGAGAGAACCCCAAATCGAACTCATCGTGCGCTGCCAATCCAATCTGAATCCGGTGATCAATCATGTCTTCTCTCGCAGCTGCCAGAGCAGATAATTTTGACCATCCAACAGAATGGACCCCAAAACAGGGTTCGTTGAACAAGTTTCATGGCCAACATGCCCATGAAATCCGCATGCTGTAGGCATGAAAGAGTCATTCAGACAGATCCAAAAAGCTGTGAATATGTCATCGTTTGTGGGGCCTAGCGCAAGACTAGGACTTTGACATTGAGGATGCAGAGACATTTGCTCATTCCAGCAGATGAAGAAAGAGGCAAGCTTGCAGATCCCTTCTACCGTCTTGAGCATTAGGAAGAAGATCTGCAGAAGAAGAAAGAAACTGAGCCACTGTTAGTCCGCCTTCAGAGAGTCTCAGACAGCAGGCACTCTGATGACTACAACCTTAACAGAGCTCTTCGTGCTCGTCTCAGAAGTCAGAAGAGAAAGGTTGCTGAAGATGAGGAACATGCAAGGGAGCTTGGCCTTGGAATACGACTTCTTCCCCCATACGAGGAAGATGCACCAGATGCAGCTGCTGTAAAATTCTCTTCGAAGTTTGATAGAAATAGGAGGGAAAAGCGGGCAGCAATTAAGGCTTCCTCCATTTTTCCAGAGTCATCAAGCTCTGTATCAGGAAATAAACGCGTGGAACTCGAGTTGAAAAGGAGGAGAATAAAAGCAGCTACTACATCTGCTTTATTGTGTGGCAGGGTCAAGCCATCATCATGGCAGCTTAGCCAAAATCTGGATGGATCAACCCCAGGAGGCGGCGGTGTTCGGGACCGGGGGAGGGGATGGGGCCGGACCCGGAGATGGTCCGAAGTAGATCGGTATAAGGGTCTGAAGACTGCAGCCGCAGCCGCGGCGGTGCTCTGACTGCAGCGCCTACGCAGACCGAGGCCGGCATTCCTTTGCGATCGCAGTAGAGATGAAGAAGAAAAAAAAAGGCTAGATTTATCTCAGATTGGAAGGAGCATTGAAAGCCGCCGAGGCCGGAGCTCCGACTACCTCCCAAATGAAGCAGAAGAAATAGAGGATCTGCAGAAGAGATGATGGTAAAAGGTTACGTAATCAGCGGCTCTGATACCATATTGAAATATTTGGAGAAGAAAAAGAAAACAAAAAAAAAAAAAGAGAGAAAAGTGATTTTATTTTACTACTCTTTCATATTTGGTGCATCTTAAGGGTTACATATACTCGTATGCTGACTCTACACACAAAAATAATATAGGTTGATATAGGTTGTCATGTGATCCCTAAAATTACTCTAATAAGATTATGCTAACAAAATAAACTAATATATGTTAACACAGAATTACGCTAATAAAAAAAAATATTATAAGTAATGTAAGTTGGTACATGATCCCTAAAATTATTCTAACAAAGAATAATTGTCATACAATACTTGTTGAACTTGGCCCAAGGGCTTCAGAGATGGGAGTGGGTGGTTTAGGCTTTATTGAGCCAATTTGGAGCCCATATGCCGAAGAGCCTAGCCAAGCCTGATCCTAGAAAAGGCCAAGTGACCAAAGTACTAGTTGGTCCCAATGCTAGGTGCAAATGAGCCAAGTCAAAAGGAGCTGGGCAACGCTCAAACAACTGATCATGCTCTTAAGTTACTGCAACTATCCGTCGACCCATGATGATTCAGCTACTAAAGCACCATGGCCTGTGCAACACGTACCATTTGATCATCTCCACAAGGACCACTATGTAGAAAGATGCACAGAGCTTTTTTCCCTTCTCCATATTAAGATTACTAGTATTATCAATAATGGCATCCGGACATTGACATCAAGGCTGAATTCATGTGCAAGTCTTGCAATATTATTATCTTCTTTTGAAGGGGATATGCCATTCATTATGTGATCGATGTAACCTTTTCCGCCAAATATGCATGGACTTACACATCAATGTAGTTGCAATTATTATAGTGTACCCAGAGAAGAAGATGATAAGAATTTGAAATGGGCCCTCGTTCCCTCCTACCATTTTGGGTCCCAAAACAACACCTCCTGTCATATTTATGCCTCACCTCATCCACTTTCGAATTAAAGTGGGTCCTGGTTTCTTCTACTATTCCTTCCTTTGGGGAAAAGGGTAATAGGAGAATTATAAAGTGTCCAGATGATGGATGGTAGCCTCGCCTTGTTTGATTAAATGCTCTCACTAACACAAATATTTATGATAGATGATGCTAAAATACTAAAGAGAACACTAGCAAGGAACGAATATTTTGATAGAACGACCTGAAGTTGTATTAACTGAAGCTTCATGTAGTTGGACCCCTTTTCCTTGAGTCCAAAAATGAAGTATTCATAGCTTCTCTTAATTTAAGCGGTCCGGATGCTTTTAATGCCAACAAACAGTACTTTCAGAACATGCACCCTAGCCCACCATTTCCGATCAAGTCAAGTACATGTTTGATTTCATTTTCTAGCGGCTTGCCAAGATGTTCTCTTGTTAATTTCAATGCAAGGACCATGAAGCTTTTCTTTTTCCAAGTTCTCCAAAATTGTGAATTTTTATAAACAAGCCAGAAGCCTTAGTTGTCTCTCCAGATGCAAATACTGAGATTCTTCGGTATGGGAATGGCTGAAAAGGAAAAAATCATTATTGAAATGTTTTAATTCCACATAGTTGATACAAAAGATGCTGTTAACTTGCGACCATTTGATAAAATCAAGAGCATTTACTCAAAACTAGGTCACATCAATTCGAGTCAAATCATGCTACGTATGAAGTGGCTAATTCCTCCCTCATCCATTTGGATCCACAAGCAGCCTCCTGTAAAATGAATTACACAGTAAACTTAAATGTCATCTATGAGGGTCCCTTGTTGAGCCACGGCCAACTGGAGCACCAGCGAAAATAATAGAAATTTAGTTGCACTTGCTCATTTATTAGAGTCCGTTAAGGTGGCTTCGGTCTCCTCTTCCTTCACAACAAAAAAAAAAAAAAAAAAAAAAAAAAAAAAAAAAAAAAAAAAAAAAAAAAAAAAAAAAAAAAAAAAAAAAAAAAAAAGGAGGAAAGAAAAACATAGTGAGTCACCGATCAACGGCAATCCATGGATACTTGGTTTCATAGTTGAAAATTTAAGAACATCGGGATTTTTGCAGAAAGTGAATCTATGCATGCTCATTGATGGGGCTCGAATTCATCCCCCACTAAAATCATGCCTGCCAGCTCAACCAACTAATAGTAGGGTGGCACATGACATGCAGAATCAACAATCGAGCAAATATTTAAGCAAATAACAATTACAACTCCGCATGATCTTAGCACACCAGAAAAGGAAGATACAACAGTCCATAGTGGCAGATAAGAAAATGGAATAATAGCCCGTCCGAAGATCGTGCGATCAGAATTATGATGAATTCTCACCCTCCTCTATATAAACCACGCTAAGGTGCCTCCAGATAGACGACTTTTCACCACGCTCTCACCTCATCATTCTTCTCAGATTGCAAAATTGAGGAAATGAATAACTAGATTGAAGTCTTGAGAGAGAGGAACAAGCCCAAGGATGATCAAGAGATGACAACCAACCCCCCTTTCTCCAAGGAGATCATGGAATAACCATTACTGAGAAGGTTCAAAATGCCTCAGTTCGAGGTATACGATGGTACCTTAGATCTGATGGATCACCTTGACAGCTTCAAGGTTCTCATGATACAACAAGGAACGACCGATGAAGTCTTATGCCGAGCTTTACCAACTATGTTGAGGAGAGCATTTTGCTCATGGTACTCTGACCTAGGTCCATCCATTCTTTTGATCATCTAAGTCACTAGTTCAAGGCTCACTTTGTTAGCAGCCGGAGCCAAAAGAAGGATATGACAAGCTTGTTTGCCGTGAAGCAAAGGCAAGATGAGACCCTCAGAAGCTACATCACTCACTTTAGTAACAAGATGCTAGAGATCTATGACTTGGACTAGAAGGTCGCCATGACCGCAATGAAGAATGGGTTGAGGCCCTCTCATTTCTATTTATTATTGGAGAAGAAATCCCTTAAGGATTTGGCCATATTGTTATCTCTAACAGACAAATATATCAAAGCTGAAGAGGCCATGGTAACTTGAAGAGAGGCAGCTAAATGCAAGAACAGCAAGACGAAACCCTTGAAGAAAAAGAGGTGCTAATGAGAAAGACAAGGCATGAAGATGGAGACTCCAAACACCTGAGGAGCCCATCTCAGATGTTTGAGAGGTACACTGCTCTCAATACCTTGAAGGCGCAAACTTTAATGGAAATAGAGGACCGAGACTATTTACAATGGCCCAAGAAGATGAAAGCTTCTGCTTGTAGCAGGAACCCAAGGAAATACTGCCAGTTCTACAAGAATCATGGATACAATACCGAGAAATGCATACAGTTGACGGACGAATTGAAGCCTTCATCTGACGAGGGCACCTTGGTAGATATGTGAAGAACTAGTGCAGATGAGAAGATGTTGGTCGTAAAAGGCGGCCTTGAAAGGCGAAAAGACAACCGACCTACTATAGGGGTAATCAACACCATCTCCAGTTGACCTACAGCTAGAGAGCTAAACTTATTAGATCGAAGAACTTATGTTCAAGCTGCTTAAGCAGGACATGCGGCCCTAAAGAGGCCGAGGATCGAAGAGATTATTTCCTTCTCGGATGCTGATCTAAAGAGAGTATAGACCCCCCATGATGATGTTGTTTCCATCTCCCTCACCATGGCAAATTATGATATAAGAAGAATTTTGGTTGATAATGGAAGTGCAGCATTGATGAAAATTCTAATCAGGTGCTTTAAGCTAAAGATGAGCCAAGCTGGTAGATCCTATCATCCACTATCTTAGAGAAGGGAGACTACCTGAAGATAAGAAGGAGGCCCAAAGGATCAAATATCGAGTTGCATGCTACAATCCGATTGATGACTGACTATACAAAAGATCATTCACTTTGCCCTATCTTAGGTGCCTCCAACCAATCGAAGCTAAATAGGCCCTCCGAAAAATTCATGAGAATATTTATGGAAACCATTTGGAGGGCAGAATCTTGGCCTAGAAGGTGCTAAGGCAAGGATACTACTTATTGACATTGCAAAAGGATGCAACTCAGTTGTGAGGAAATGCGACCAATGCCAGAGACATGCTAATGTCCAGCAGTGACCTGTGGTGCAACTGACACCAATCAATGATGTTTGACCTTTTACCCAATAAGATATGATATCTCTAGCTCGGATCACCGAGGTGGATGCCTAAAGTTTCATTTGGAAGTCCATCATATGCTAATTTGGAATACCTCGAGTTCTGATTACTGACAATGGCTGAGTTTGACAATATTCGATTCAAGAAGTTTTGGACCGAGCTCAACATCAACTATCAGCTCACCTCGGACAGCTATCCACAGGTCAATAGGAAAGCCAAAGTGACTAACCATATTATTTTGTAGAGTTTGAAGACTAGACTAGACCAAGCTAAAGGCCTTTTGGCGGTTGAGCTACCCAGTATTCTTTGTGTGTACCAAATCACTCATCAGATTTCAACCATAGAGACTCCCTTCAGCCTTGCCTTGGGCCCTAAGGCAGTCATACTTATGCAGATCAGCCTATCCCACCGAGTGGAGATGCATGATGAGCACGTGAATGTCGACAATCTCCATGCCAACCTTGACCTACTAGAGGAAGCTAGGCAATAAGCTTGGGTCAAAATGGCGCCCTACCAATAGTGAGTAGCCGGATACTTTAACTTCAACATCAAAAAAAAGCTATTCCAACTAGGAGATCTTATACTTAGGAAAGCCGGGGCAACTACACAGGGAGAGCATGTGAAGCTTGTGCCTAACGAAAAAGGGCCATACCAAGTGACCGGAATCGTTTGACCCGGCACCTACCAACTTTAACGGCTTGATGGGATACCGGTATCTCGGACATTGAACTTTGACAATCTTAGGTTATATTATCAATAAGAGTTGTAACCTTGAATTTTGTGCATCTTAATTATTAATAATCAATAAAGCTTGTTTCAGTCCTTCGAATATTGCAAAAAGTGCTACAGGTCGAAAGCGTCGCTCAAAGACCATCGATCAAGAAATCTCCAAAGTGACTTATTAAATGAGTCTTATAATGACTCCCGATCATAATTCACGCAGATTGGATGTGCCTCCTAAAGACCACCGATCATAGGCAACAAATGTTGGATGCATCTCATAAAGCCTGCCAACGATGCAACACTCGAGCACCACAGGTCAAACAGGTCTCCCAAAAGCCACCAACCTATAAGCCAGACTCTACAACTCTAGGGAGCAAACTCAGAAACATAAATTCCCTACTCTTGCAAAGAAAACTTAGAAGCAATTGGGACCTCCATTCTACTGGCCAAGATTTGACAAAAAGACCTAGCACAAACTAGGCTCGGATGGAAAGAAACACACCAAGCCTGATCACCTGGGTGCCAACTATCCGGAAAATCCAACCAACAAAAGATTTGATGAGCTAAACTCCTAATAACCCATCTCTTTAGGTCAGGTACGGAGACCTCATAATGCCATGTCAACTTCCAAGCAACGGCAAAGCAAGTATGTTATTTTGGATATTTATTATGATTGCTGGACATTGCAAGGTTTTGTTATTTTAAGAACTAAGTTTCTGCATGTTGGTAAATTTTTGTTCCACTACGTATTTAGAACTGTAAGACCTTATGACTTGAGTTAGTCGATGGAATAAGATTGTATTTATTCAATTAAATTATTTTTAGATTTATATAATTGAGATGTTTGGTTAAGATGCCTTGCATGCTCGTAGGAAGAGTTTCCTACAGGTGTGCGGCGGTTGGCGCGACCTCCGGCTCGCGATTTCGGACCGGAGGCATGACAATTTAAGTGGTATCAGAGCGGACCCGGCCCATAACCTATGTGGACTAGGAGACACTGCAGCACGGATCTATTGGGGCTGACCATGAATTGATCGTAGTGTTTTTAATTAGATTTGAATGGATTTGAACCCTTAGCCTGACGAGGACGTCAGAGCTTGAACGGGAGGAGTATATGAGGACCCATGCGGGCATATGTTTAGTCCCACATCGGTTATTTGCTGGGTAGATTTTGGGTACTTATATAGGATCAAGAAACCCAAATAATACCTTCCGGCTAGCCATTTTGGGTGAGGTCCTGGGTTGTCACAAATGATATCAGAGCGGACCCGGTCCATAACCTATGTGGATTAGGAGACACTGCAGCACAGATCCATTGGGGCTGACCACAGGCCAATCATGATGTTTGTGATTAGATTTGAATAGATATGAACTCTTAGCCTGACGAGGACGTCAGGGCTTGAACGGGGGGAGTATGTGAGGACCCGTGCGGGCGTGTGTTTAGTCTTACATCAGTTATTCGCTGGGTAGATCTTGATACTTATACAGGATCAAGCAACCTAAATAATAACTTCTGGCTAGCCATTTTGGGTGAGATCCTGGGTTGTTGCAAATATTCAAATAAGTTGAAAATAATAAGTAAAGGAATTGAATGCATAATAGTAAATATAAAATGTTAGAGTAAAATAAAAGACGTAAAATGCAAAATAAAAAGAAATTCCAAACTATTAGTATTATATATAATGAGAAAATAAGAAACATCAAAATAGTCATCCAATTAATAGACAAATTTAAAGTATTACTAGTAGACAAATTAAAATAATTCTTAAATCCAATTATTGGAAATAGAAAACAAAAGTATTAAATTAAATACATGAAAATAAAAAAAAATAATTACATAAATAGAAAAGGAAAAACTAGAAATAAAAACATAATTTGAAATATAAGAATTTTTAGTAGATAAATCTGAAATATAAGTTTGATAAAAGCATCCACTTGTAATACAAGTTTAAGAAAGAAGCAAATAATTTCTAAAAGTCTAAAACTAAAAGGAATGCATGTTTTATGAAGAAGTAATGAAAAGGAACTATCGGTACAAAGCCACCTGAATCAAGCAAAAACTTTGCACAGATAAGAGTAGTATATTATGAGCATTCCTGCAAGGAGCCCTAGTGCCACTCCCCTTGCAAGTTGGCATGTTTATAAACAATACTGTATTGCAATATTCAAACACCAACGAACTCTAATGAAATTTATATGCTGGAGAAATGCACTTCTTCATAACATAAAAATGAGAAACAAACTAATATTAGGCTTACCCTCGAAAGAGAAATAATGTGTACTGCATTTGCTGCCTCCTTTTGTAAATACCGTTCTTCGAAGAAGCACTTGAGACAAGCTAGCAACCGACAGTCTAACAAAGTATGGTGTTGTTCTATCGCTCAAGTAGTCTAACACTGGTGAGTAGCTACCTTTAAATCATGATCATAAATGCAAATTAATTTCACTCCAGAAATTAGAAGTAGCAGATTTATGATAAAACAAAATCAAAAAATCTGCAACATTAATACATTGCTTCCAAAGAGCAGCAAAGTTTGCAATACCCCATAATAGTTGTGCTTGCATCAACACCAATTTTAGAAAATATTGAAAAAGATAAAAAAATAATAATCACAAGAGTTCATATGATGGGAATAAAAAATAATAGGATGAGATACCTAACCACACTAGCTCCTTGAGTTCGTGTTGGTGCAGTAGCCTAAATGTAACCAAATGATTAAAGAGTTTAATCAATAAAATGATAAGGACAATACTATAATTTTGAGAAAGAAAGAGAAAATTATCATTCCTTGTTATAGTAAATTGCACGCCCAAATGCTAGAATAAAAATCATATGGGGCGGGCACCAGAGGAAAAAAATATAGGATGGACTTCCTATTTTGCCATGTTTTCTTTAGTATGCATCTTGAAGAAGAAACCCAAAAGCCATAGATTCCCTCTACTAATGAAGTCATCCGTTCTGTGATGAAAAAGAAAATCCAAAATAGAAAAAAAATTGAAATACATACTACATGGCCAAGTAATACATACTAAGCAAATTAGTTATTTAGCAAGTCAATACACACATCTAGGTAAATCGATATACAATTTTTTAAAATATGGTGTTTATCTATACAAAATATACGGTCAAATGATACACACTTAGCAAATTACTCATCTAGTAATCCAATATACACTTCCAAGCAAATTAATACATAATTTTCAAAATATCATATTCATCAATACACACTACATGGCTGGTGATATCACTACAAGAAAAGGGAGTAATGCTAACAGATACATGTCGACGCTAGGTACAAGCATCAGTAATTTTTGTTCCACACCAAAATTTGTCGATGCTTCTAAGTAGCATCAGTAAGAATAAAACTAAGACGATGCTAAATAGCATCATCAAAAGCAAATTGTAAGATGACACTTCTAAATGTCGTTGGAGGCCAAAGATAAAAAGGAGCAGATGACGCTTCCTACTCAGTAAACCCCTCACTTAACAGTACTTTTTCTCCTAAACTTGTTAACCACTACCTAAAACGACGTTTATAAGCATTGTCAGACACCTAACAACTCTCCTCGTAGGACACTTGGGCCAGATGACGCTTAAAAGCATCGTCAAACGCCTAACCACACAGCCCCCCCATGGGATACTTGGGCTAGATGATGCTTAAAAGCGTCGTCGGAATCTATGGTCCCCCCCCCCCCCCCCCCAACAAACACACACCAACTTCCCCTATAAAACGCCAAGGCAATGAAAACCTTAGCCATGGTCAGAAAGAGAGAGAGAGAGAGAGAGAGGAGAAGGGGGCATTTGGGTGCTACTGGTGAGCCAGTGGAGGTGAGTGTCATCACCCATTGCCTTTTCTTCAGCCGAGGGCTCACCATCGGTGGGCCTAAGGCCTGCACCGTTGCTTCCTCCGTCCTCTCTTGCATCGTTGCTTCCATCGCACTTTCATGGTGGTCGCCGACACCGACATCAAGGCCCATCTTGGTCCCCCAAGGACGGAGATGTTCCTTCCTATGGCGAGAGATTGCGAGGTACATGCCTACTGCCTGGGTCCACACCATATGGCTGATAGGCACAGTATTGATGTGGTTAAGGACCCATGGTTAGATGCCTTCCCCTTATGGCATTGGCTGACTATGGTTAGTGTCAAGGTTGTGGAGGGCCTGCGTAGTTGTGATCTCCTTATCCCCGGAGGGGCTGCATGGGACGAGACTAGGCTGGTTCAACTTTTCAGGAGACATCTGGCGGAGAGGGTCCGATCTCTCCCGTTACCTTGGTACGCGGGTCCAGATGTACGGGTTTGGAGAACCTCTACCAGGATCAGCGTCAGGGTGGGTGACCTCTCTTGCATTCTTCAGTGGCAGTACGAGCCTGGCCTAGACTGCGCTTAGATCTGGTGCTTAAGACTCTGCCGAGGGTAGCACTGTTCCTCTGGAAGGTGGTCTGGAACCATCTTCCGACGAGAGTAGTACTTAGTTGACGAGGACTGAGAATTTCCTCAGTATGTGGGGATTGTAGTGTGGACGAGATGGTGGACCATGCCTTATTCCATTACACATGGGCTAGGGTGACCTGGCAACTGGAAGCGATCCCACAAGAGGTTC
Source organism: Phoenix roebelenii (assembly GCA_025769935.1). Classification (NCBI taxonomy): domain Eukaryota; kingdom Viridiplantae; phylum Streptophyta; class Magnoliopsida; order Arecales; family Arecaceae; genus Phoenix; species Phoenix roebelenii. The sequence continues at coordinate 521,793 of JAOXJJ010000678.1, read as the reverse complement.
GGGGCCGGAGGAACCAGTTTTTACAGGCCATGCGCCGATATTCGAAGTTCCCACTGCTTCGCCAGGAGGCAGCTCGAGCGATTTGCACGTCCTACTAGATTTGGCTGGCTAAGAATGTTCGAACCCTTGGCGAACATAGTATTCGCCGAGACTTGTGGTGGAGAGTGCCCGTGTGCAGGCGGCGGAGACCAGTCACATCATACATGTCGAAGGGACCTTGACAACTCGGGATATCTGGAGTTTTCATTATGCTTCGGCAACACCTCGTATGGTGTTTTTCACTTGGGAGCTTCCACCCCAAAGTTTTCTCAAGATTAATTTTGATGGGTCTGCCTTAGATAGAGGTACGAGGGGTGACGCAGATTTTATTATTCGGGACCCGTCTATTAGAGTCGTGGCTGCAAGAGTAGTCAACTCTTTGACATATCGGTTTCGGATGCAGAGCTGAGGGCCGCTTGGGCGGGCCTTCGTCACGTCCGGTGTATTTGACGGGCCAGTTCCATTGTCCTGAAAGGAGACTTGGCCATGGACATCAGCTAGATCCAGGGGGTTCCAAAGGGTAACGGTTGTGTCCACCCTTTGCTCCAAGATACCTGGATAATGACGAGGGATGGAGGGGCCTTTCAGGCCAAGCATGTTTTCTATGAAGCTAATGGAGCTGCGGACTGGGTGGCTGCTTATGTAGCCAGTCACTCAGGTAGTACCCTATGGGCTGAAGATGAGGAGTTGCCTCTGGCACTCCAAAGAATTTTGATTTTATTGGGTACATCCGTACTCATCTAGTATGATCCACCCGCTTTAGCAAAAAAAAAAAAAAAAAAAAACAACTAAGCTTAGATAAGGCTTTAGGGTACTATAGGGAGAAGTTGGTCTCCTCCTCTAGCCCTATACATAAAGGTCTAAGCCCGTACTTCTCTATATGGAAAGGGGCAACACTCATCTTACACCTACTAAGTAGGTGCATAGTAGCTAGGCATCTAGAAAACAAAATTCTTACTCCTACATGCGCCCTCATATGCTAGATCTTTGGGCTTCGATGGTGGTCCAATCATTTAGGGGATCAAATTAAGGGTTCATATACCCTATCCCTTCATTTAGAAACCTAAAACAAAGAAAAAGGGATCCATAGACTATATAACTGATGCGGGGCTCGCGCCCCGGCACCAGCCCACACACCGGCCGAGCAGGGAAAGCATCCGCGTCCCTCCGAAGGTA
>JAOXJJ010000678.1:483854-505923 GCA_025769935.1 Phoenix roebelenii | reverse complement strand
CGATCTCGAGTGAACATGCATCAAGATGATAATTTCAATCTGAGATTTTAGTTAGTCACTTATCTAGTGTTAATCTTGCGAGTTTATATGAAGGTTTTGATAATTAATTCAAAGTTATCTATCACACTGATTTTTATCGAAGAGAATGAGATCGTGGATTTATATTATCCAATGAGCTGAGCATTTTTTAATTTGAATGGCATAGATCTCTTAAATTTCGAGGACGAAATTTTCTTAAGGGGGAGAGAATGTGAGATACTGGGTTGAAGCCGGCAACCCCAGCCGACTTTAGCCCAACACCCCTTTTGGAAGGGGCGGAACAAGGGATCGCAGATGCGATCCCCTCCGACTTCTTTGGGCACAAGGACGCCGCTGCACCGCGGCGGCACCGCGGTGGGTTCGCGTCCACCCCGCGGCCGCAAGAGCGGCCGTTGATCTCGCTCCACCGCAGTGAAAATCGCGGCGGGGAGCCGTTGAAATGGGGCGATAAAACCCCCATCTTCCTCTTCGTAAGAACACCTCTGAGCCCTCCTCCCTCTCATCCATCTCCTCCGCTTCCTCTCCCTTCTTCCTCTTCCTCTCCTCCCTCTGTTCTTGCCTCCCGAGTGACCGGCGAGCCCTCCCGGCCGAGTACCGTCCGAATCCCCTCACGGCCTTCCCCTGTTTCTGGATCTACCTCCCATTCGGAAGGTGTTGTCGCCGCCGCCGCTTGACACCGGATCGAGCCTCCCTTGGTCGAGACCCACCACCTCCGTCGAACGTCGGTGAGCTTCCCTCCTCCTTGTCTTCGTTCCGTTGCCATTTACCCTTGATTTTTCCCTCTATTTTGGCCCCATACCGAGACCACTCTATCTCTTCCTCCTTGTTGGCCACTGCAACGGCCGCCAGCCGCCATGGCAGCCAGCTGGCCGTCGATCGAGGAGTGGCCTCCGGCCACCCCGCCGCCCCCTTCCTCTTCCGCTCTCCCTCTCGGTTTTCCCCTACCGTGGGGGGAGCGTTGGGGAAGAAGAAGGCCCATATGGGCCGAACTGGGCCATGGCCTAGTTCACTATGGGCCCAGTTGGAACCTGAAAACAAAAAAAAAAGAGATGAAACCCAGTCCAGACCCAAAATTCGAAATCTAGTTCAGACCCGAAATCGGAATCCGAACCTGAAATCCGAACCCGTTTAGCCAATAAATGAAATTTTGCAGATAAGCCCTTGACAGTATATTATTTCACAAAAGGGTATTCTGTAATTTATGTTTGGTTCCTATAAGAAAGAATATTACATAAAGGTCCCCAACTATATTTATTTAGTCCACTCAAGCTTTATAGAATAGTACCCTGTAATTAAGTATTAGTTTCTGCAATAAATTTTATTGCATAAATGAACTAATTAGAAGCCAACCTTGGGGGTCCTATTTAGCTGGGTCTATACGGGCCCATTGGGCCGTGTCCGATATGGGTCCTATCGGGCCATGCCCATTATGGGCCAACTCTGGGCCCTGTTGGGTCGTGCCCAGTAGTATTATTTCTGAATTTGCTCAGCTCTGAAATTAATAAGGAATTAACTAAATTTAAACAGGTGAACCTGATCCGCCTATTTGAAGCAGGGGTTAAGCGAGAAGAGGTAAGTAACTTAATACTTCAAGTGTGATTTTCAAATTATTTGATAAATAGATTAAATTCTGAAATATATTTTGTATTTTAAATAGATTAAATTCTTAAATATGTTTTGTATTTAGTAAAATGGGTCTGGTATGTTAAATTTCATTTGAAAATTATACTCTGAAATCCGTAAACTACGACTGAAAAATTTATGAAATCTATTTTTATATATATGTATTCTCAACATGGCTATGATCTGTTCTATTCTGTTTTGGCCCCGCCAATGGGGATTATATGTTGGACCTGTCGACTTGTAATCTATGAGGAACCGGTTTCGACACCGCACCACCGGTAATTAGAATAGTGGTTTCTGGACACCGGCTGCCATCGGTGGATAAATATAGTGGATTTGGCACCTTATGCGACCCATGCCACTGGGTTACGTGGCCGTAGCCTATTATGTTGAGATTCTGGTATCATATTTTTGAAAAAATGATAATAAGTTTTAAAAATAGTAAAATTATGTTATTTATGATTTATTTCAGTCATTATCCTGCATTTTGATCTGATATGCTCTGACCCCACTTTGGGATATTTTGTTGCTTACTGCATTTTGTTGCTTATGATCTGATATGATTTATTTTTTTCTATTTTTCAGATTCAGAGGCTTGATCGCACGGGATTGGGGAGTGCGTTAGATTTTTCGATGATTTTTCAATTATTGACATTTTAATTAGATTAGTTTGGACTTTTGAAATTTTGTAAGCATATGCTATTTTGAAATTCTGTAAGACTGCTTTTGAATGACTTTAAATAATTATGTCAGTTTTGAACATTTGTATTTACTTTGATATAATCCGATGCCTTGCACGCCTGTGCGGCCCGCCGTGCGGGCGTGCAGCGTCCGCCGCGCCTCGGGCTCAGGGCGTGACACTTTCAATTATGCATGTTCTTATATACAAGATGTTGTCCGGCTATGCAGCCTAAGAGAGGGGTAAATTGGGCTTTTCAAAATGCAGCTGAATAAAAATTGATGAGTGTGTGTGACTTGTAATGAGTAATTAACAAAAGTAAATAACACGAGATTAAAACACACAAGACATGCACCAAAAATATAGTAAATTTATAGTGGTTCAATGCCAACCCTATCTACGTCCACTCCTTAAGTCACCCTTTTTGAAAATTTCTACTATAATCTTTCCAAGATTACAGTCCGATTGTTTTGACCGGGCTCACAATCAACCTAGTTAATTTTCAATGACAATCAATCAAAACCACACTCGAGTTTTTTTCCAAGCTCAATACAATCTAATTCAAGATTTGGATGAACCTTTTTCTAAGTTTCAAACCTTAAAACTTATCTTAGTAGAGCATAAGAGAAATACAAAATAAATGAATCACAGTTCCTAAAATTTAAATAGACTTAAATGGAGCCCTCAGTCAGTTGGTTGGTTGAATAGACTTAAATGCTCTTAACCAGCTCTCTTAGTAGTAGAGAATGTGATCTTTCGGCTCCTAATGAATGCACTTGAGTATTTTTCTTTTTTAAGCTCTTTTCTTTTTTTTGGCTATTCAATTCATTCTATTTTCTATCCCTTATCTTCCTTTTGACATTTTCATACATTTATACTACTGAAGAATAGTTGGAAGACACTTCTAGTCCTTAGATAGGTCGAAAGAGTCGTTGTGAGACAAAAATGGATGTTTTGATAGAAGATCTAGTTCTTACCGCATGAGATGGATCACTAATTATAAGTTTCTTTGCATGATTATGAACATACCTTCATTCTCTAGATAAGTCATGTCTATCTTGAGAATATTGATGTCGCTGATCCTCATCTTCTTGATCATCTTCATTAGCTTTTTCTTCATGGTCTATTGCATCTTGTGTAGATATGTCCTTCAAGGTGAGGTCCTTCATTTTCTTGCCCAATGAATCTACATCATCATTAAAAGCTTTTTTTTTTCTTGATAGAAGACCATTAGTCTCATCAAATACAACATGTATAAACTCTTCTACTACTAGGGTTCTCTTAAGAAATACTCTATATGCCTTGATAGAAGATGAGTACCTAAGAAAAATAGTCTCATCAGATTTGCCATCAATTTTTTTCTAATTTATCTTTATCATTATTGAGTATAAAATATTTACAACCAAAAATATGAAAATACCCAATGTTAGGTTGTCTATTTTTCCAAAGTTTATAGGGTATTTTCTTGAATAATGGTCTGATTGAAACTTTGTTTGGAATGTAACATGCTTTGTTGACTGTCTCAGCCCAAAAATATTTTGGAACATGGTTTCCACACTATATGGTTCTATCCATTTCTTCAAGGGTTTTACTTTTTCTTTCGACCACCTTATTCTGTTGAAGTATTCTAGGCGCAGAAAAATTATGTTCAATACCATTTTTATTATAATTTTTTTTAAAATCTTGATTTTCAATTTAGTTCCAGGATTACTCCTGATTTTAAGAACTTGCAAACTTTTTTATTTGAAATTCTTTTGTATAGTTTTGAAAATGCAAGAAAAGCTTCATCTTTATGTGTCATAAATAAAATCCATGTAAATCAGAAAAAATCATCAATGATAATAAATCCAAAATTTTTGCCACCAAGACTTATAGTTTAGCTTGCTCAAATAAATTCATATGCAGAAGTTGTAATGGCCTAGAAGTTGAAACCATATTCTTTAATTTAAAAGAAACTCTAGTCTATTTTTCTAATTGGCGTGCATCACAAACTTAATCTTTTTCAAAACTTAATTTAGGCAAACATATAACTAAATCTTTTCTAGCTAATTTTGAAATAAGATCCATGCTTGCATGGGTTAGCCTATGATGCCACGACTAACTAGTCTTACTGATTTTGGCATTTCTTGCAACTAAGGATTGTATATTTTTAATGGATAAATGGTCTAGATTGACCACGTATATATTTCAATGCCTATGCCCAGTAAATTTATTCCATTCTCATTGGAACTAGAAATAATGAATATAGAGAATTCAAATACTACTTTAAAATCTTTATCTCACAGTTGACTAATGCTAAATAAATTATGCTTATGTACATCAACTAATAATACATTTTTAATAAAGATAGAAGGAGTGATATTAATGATTACCAATTTCAATAATTTTTTCTTTGTCGTTGTCGCCAAAGGTGACCATAGCTCATCTTTTCTCATAAAGAAAATAAAATGTGATTCATCTCCTGTCATGTGTCTAGAGCACCTACTATTCAAGTACCATCTTTTATTTAATTTACGAGCCGCTAGATACACTTGCAACACAAAAATCAAGTTTTTCTCTTAGGTATCCAAGTTTTTTTGGGTCCTTGAAGGTTACCTATTATAGTTCCTTTTGGAACCCAATTTTTTTTAATTGCCACTTTACTTATTTTGCTACTTATTCTATAACTACAAGTAAGATTTTTTTTCATATTTAAAATATGTTCTCTTACTTAACATATTACTTGACAATTTGACAAACATATTCTTTAATAATTTCTATTTTTGTAAAGAACTGTAGCCAAGTCCAGCTTTATCAAAAATAGTTCGTTGGCTATCTGAGATCAAATTTAGCTTTTTGAAACTTAATATAAATTTATCTACAATTAGTTTAGTTTATCTACTTCTTTTCTTTAAGTTCTATTTTTTTTCCTACTAGAGATTGTTTTACTTTTGAGGTTTCTTCATTTTTATTTATAAGAAATTGATTTTTTTAGTTTTAGTTCTTTATTTTTCAGACAAGTTCTTAAATTCATCTAGTAACTCAAATTTACTTTTTCTTGGGTCTCCTCCTCTAAACTGGACTCGTCACTATCCCTTCAAGTCACAACCAAAGCTTTCTTTCTTGGCTTCTTGAGGGCTTTCTTAAGTAGTAGGTTGTCCGCTCTAAAATGTCCTGGCTTTTTGCACTCATAACATACCAATGGTTGCTTCTTTTCTTTTTTCTTGATTAGCTGCCCTTTAGCCAATGGCCTTTTTCTCATTCCTTGTCTTCTCCTTCTTATGAATTGTCTGGATTTTCTAGTCATTAAGGCCATCTCCTCATCACCCTTGGTACCATCTGAATCTCACTCTCTTCCTTTTCTTGAGCTATCAATTTGAGAGCAATGGTTCTCTTTTTCTTCGACTCTTTTTCTTCAAAGTTCTGCTTTATGGTTAACTCATGAGACATCAAAGAACCCAGCAGCTCTTCTGGAGGAAGGGTGTTGAGGTTTTTTTCTTTTTGAATGGCAGTTACTTTGACCTTCCAAGCTCTTGGTAGTGACCTGATATCTTTTTTCACTAAATCACTATTAGTATAAGATTTGCCTAGACTTTTAAGACTATTAATAATATCAGTAAAACGAGTAAACATTTTCATGATGAACTCAATTGATTCCATTTTAAATAATTCATATTAATGTACTAGCATATTAATTTTATATTATTGGACTTAGTTAGTGCCTTCATGAGTTACTTTCAACCTATTCCAAATCTCTTTAGTAGAGTTACAAGTTGAAATATGATTAAATTTATTCTCATCTAGAGAACAATAAAAAAATATTCATGGCTTTAGCATTTAGCTATGCCATTTTCTTATCATACTCATCCCATTTCTCTTTGAGATTGAGAAGAGACATACTATCAATGACTTTTATGGATGTGAGAGGACCATTAACTATGGGACTTTTATGACACACCACATGTTATAATCTAGTGACTAAACAAGGATACATATGTGTGCTTTCAAATAAGTGTAATTTGTGCCATTAAAAAGTGGAGGTTTGTTTCTAGACTGTCCCTCGGTAAGAGTGGTTCCAATTGGGGCCTCCATAAATCTTTAACTCTGACTGTTAGATCAATAAGAGGCTTGAGTACCAAGGCTCTAATACCACTTGTTGCCCAGCTATACAACCCAAGAGGGGGTGAATTGGGCTTTTTAAAAACTTTAAGTAAAATGCAGTAGAATAAAATTTGATAAGTGTGTATAAGTTGCAACGAGTAATTAACAAAAGTAAATATGCATGAGATTAAAGCACGCCACAAACATAGCAAATTTATAGTGGTTTGGTACCAACCTTGCATCTACATCCACTCCCAAAGTCACTCTTCTTAGAAATTTTCACTATAATCTTTTTAAGATTACAATCCAAATATTTTGATTGTGCTCACAATCAACCCAGTTGATTTTTACTGGCAATCAACCAAAACCACACTCAAGCCTTTTTCTAGGCTCAATATGATCCAATTCAAGATTTGGATGGACCTTTTTCTCAAGCTTTAAATTCTAAAACTTATCTCAGTAGAATATAAGAGAAATACAAAGCAAATGAATCACAACTCCTAAAATTTAAGTACATAAAGATAAATGGAGCCTTGAATCAAATGATTGCTCTTGAATATACTTGAATGCTCTTCACCAACTCTCTTAGTAGTGGAGGATGTGATTTTTCAGCTCTCTTAGGTTTGTGCAAGTGCACGTGTGCTGCCAATATCAATGACTGAAAAGAAGAGAGGGTAAACAGTTGGTAGCATAAATCCTAATATCTTGATCTTCCAGGACTTTCACTACCATAATATTACCTGCTCATAAGACAAGGTTGGTCATAACTGAGGCTACAATTCTGCTCTAAGAACTATGGATAAACTCGAATAACTAAAACAAATAAATTAAAGGTAAATGCGAGGATAAAGATAAAGATGAAATGAACAACGGGTGCACGATTGGCCAAAAGGTTCTTTCTTAGAGTTATATTCTCATATGGATATGATTCTAAATGGTTAGGTAACCATCGGTCACTAAAATTGACATTTGTCCATGTCCGTTCTCTACTTCTAGATAGTTCCAGTAACTAGTGCAAATTGTTTTCCACTCCTTGTGCTTTGGTAACTGTTAGGTCTCGTACCTTATCACTATCCTCCTGCTAGGCTGATAGGAGAATCCCATGGTTCACCATACTTGATCGGCCTCAAATCCCTCACAACCGATCTTCATTCAGCCTATCCTTATATCTATCCAAACAGTCCTAGTTATGTTCTCCCCATTCAGCTTATGGCGTATCATATAGGCCCTGTATTGAGTCATCCTTGAGCTTACTTGATCTGTTTCACCAAAAGGAATCAAGAGGGTGTCAAAGTTGTGGCCTCTAAGTTACCATCTCAGTTTGTTGATTGAAGGTACTTGACTCGAAACCCTTCCATCATTATCTGCCTTGCCACTAAGGCTGCATATAGGTTGGTTTGACCCGTGACCCAATCTGACCCGACCCATTAGACCCAATCCAACCCATTTTTAAGGATCTGTGGGGCCGAGTTGGGGTCTCAAATTGGACTTGTTTCATTTTTGGTTTCGGTCTGGATTTATTGAATCTCGACCCGAACCGATCTGACTCGAACTGTGATTTTTTAGGTCAATTTTGGATCATTTTCCAAGAACCTGATCTGACCTGACCCAAATTCGGATTATCCATTTTAAGCCCACAGAGGCATGTCGAATTGCTTGGTCTGCATTCATACTGTTGTTTGTACTTGTTGTTGTCATGTATTAACCTGACAATATTATTAGTTTGTTAGTATTTGCTGGTGAACCATTGTCTGTTTAGATGGTTAATGTTGTTGGAGTTGTCAGAACACTTACTTTAAGTAAGCATAATTAATTTGATTGGACTGATGTGGAGCATATGGTTGACGGATAACATGTGAAAAACTATTTTTTCTAATCCAAACAATAGCTGAGACATTTTTCCTCCTATATTATGAGACAGTTTAATTCAAAAAATTTGTGGTAGGCTTCCAGTTGAATTATGTAAATTTCATCATAATACAACATTGTTACTCTTCGAAATGTGTACGAAATTTCATTTGTTAATAGAGTCCAATTTTTCTGATGTATTTGGGGATGTTTAGCTTAGACTAGTTAGTCTAAAATGTGTTTAAATTTGCTTATCTTGGTAAAGAAAAAAATTAGATAAAAAGTTCAACCTTAAAGTAGTGAATTATGTAACTTTATTATTAATTATAGCATGACTGGATCCGAGCCCGACCTGGATCTAATTTTTTTTGGTTAGGACCGGGTTATACATAGACCCAACCCGAATGACCCGTTAGATCAAAAATTGTAGTTGTAGATTCGACTCAATCCGACCTGATCTTCTATTGGGTTGGATATAGGTCCAACATTAGGACCCAAACAAGAAATTGGGTTGGATCGGGGTCACTCATGATCCGATCTGATCCGACCCATTTGCACCTCTACTTGCCACGTGGTTGGGTATGCATATTCCCTTTAGATGCCATCATTAGCCGAAACATGGTGTAAACAACATGTACCTTAATTTACATTGTAATCCTAATCAATGTTCAACCCTTGCACACTTAATCTATCTTCACCGTCACTCAAGATTCCATGGTCGCCACACCTCAAGACCACCATGCTTGCCCCATGATTGTTCTAGCTTCCTCAATAGCCACAATACTATCATTGTTAGCCCTTTCTCTCGACCACCTTCCGCACTCCCTATTGCTAACCCAACTCTGTGTGTGTGTGTGTGTGTGAATGTGTTTTTGGCAAAAAAACAAGACAATGATCGTATGATTGAATCAAGTCAGAATGCTCAAACCGATCTCCCACAGACAGCCTGATCATTCAGCCTATTTAACTATCACTAAGGTGAAATCCACAATTTTTCCTTGAGGCCAATAATTTAATCTCACCAGCATGGTTATTGTATCAAAATTCCTTCTGGCCTTGTTATCAACATTGAATACTAAATTCCTTATGTGGCATATTATATCTTGCTGGATAAAAATGCGAGGATCTTCGAGGATAGAGATTTTTACCCGAGATCAGTAGTTGATAAAGCTTTTGCATATGTAGCCGGGCTAGTGAGCGCTGCAGCGAACATTTCACCTGAAGATGATAGGGACACCTAAGGTTCCTTTTTGGCTCCTGTAGCGCCTACGTATGTGATGATACCGATGATATCCTGGGATCCCCCACCCTCTAATTTTCTCAAGGTGAATTTTGACGGCAGTATATCGGAGGGTGGCAGCAGAGGTGGTGTGGGCTTTGTGATCAGAGACCAAGACTCTAGACTGATTATGGCTGAAAGTCGGCGTACATTTGATGGATCCGTTCCTATGGCGGAGCTGCACATGGCGTGGGAGGGTTTCGTCTATACTAGAGTGCATCTGGGTGCTCGGCGGATATTTCTAAAGGGCGACTCGACCACTGTGGTCGGCTGGATCCGGTGCCGGCAGGCCAGGTCGGATCTGCACCCACTACTCCGGGATATTTGGCGCATGGTAGAGGAGCTAGATTTGTTTCGGATCTCGTATGTTTTTCGGAAGACGAACAATGCTGCGGAGTGGGTCGCCTCCTATGCAGCCCACCACTCCGAGTTTGTATCATGGGGTATGTCCGATCGTGTGCCACAAGCATTAGATTGTGTTTTGTCTTTCGATTGCTCTGGGCCTTCTCACAGTCCTGTGTAGTGAGATGCCGGTTTATCAAAAAAAATAATAATAATGATGTTAGAACATGTTCAGATTAAGAATACTAACCCCATTTCACCCACCTGAATCCTTGTGACCTGTTTGGTGGTATGATGGTCTTGGCCAGGGTCTGCGAGAAGTTATCTTGTGTTGGACCATATGAGAATGGAATAAAGACCTCATTCTTCATGAAGCAACCCCATGTGCCCTTATACGAGATTGGCAGAAGGGCTTCATTCTGGAAGGAACGATCCCAATTTTATCCCTACGGATCTAGATAATGGTTTTGGCTTCAAGGTTGATATGAAACTTGAACACCATCATTTACTAAGATGGGAAGAATAAGAGACGAACCTCATATATAATAGAGTAAGGTCAAAACACCATCTCTCTAAGGGTGTGTTTATGTTGTTATAAATTTGATCCACTTCTATGAATACTTGGATGGACTCCAAGTACTCTATATCTTAAGGCGTACTTGCTCTTTCAAGCCCCATTAACATGGTTTTCCTTTAAAATGGAGCTAGTAGGGGAAATCAGTATAAAACAGTATTGTAGATTCTATAAACTACAGCAAATGCATCTACTTTGTATACACTAAACTCAAAAACCTTTCACTTATGCAACTACCCTGATAATTGTGGACTTCCCAAGTTAATGAATTGGTGTACATCAGGATGATTTCTAAAATAGGTGTATAAAGTTCAGCTTTAAATAGACAAACTAGCTTATAAAAGGGTAACAAGGTTTGTTTTAAGAAACAAAGTTGAGTGTTCAAACAGAATCCTTTTGAAAATACATTACTCTGATTTTTAGGAGGGATTGTGTACTCAAGTCAACAGGAAATCAATATGGGCTGAGTGAAAAGGGAGGGTGGATAATAGCACTTCATGGAGGTTACCTAGATGGGTTTCTCTTTTGCCCGGTAAAGCTTCTCGCCAGCCCTCCTTTGGATCTGCGATTCTCTTTTCCTCTTCTTTTCTTCCCTCTTATACATTTCCTCTCATCTTTCGTTCCTCCTCTTATTTCTTGAAGCATTGTTCCATGCATCAGTCATAAATGATATAAAACAATTAAACCCTTCACTGGAAAGACTTCAAAACTCATTGTAACATATCAGCTTTGGTATTATGTAGAAAGACTTAAGGCCTCCTATCTAACCATCTTTATTTTACAAGTGCATTCCTATCTTGTCTGCATGCTTTGACAGATGATACTAAATAAAATCATAAGGGAAAGGCTTCACACTCAAGAAACCAAACAACCTTCAACAAAATAATCACTAACGCTCGCCGATGTTTTTCAAATGATTCTCAATAAAAAAAATAACAAAACAAACTTAGGAAGACTTTCTAGAGTATGATTTCTTTAGGAATCAAACATATGATGCAAATGTTCTAGACATTTTGTATCTCATAATTTTGCTATCAAATTTTTAATCATCATTCATAGAAATCCAGATATCTATATTGGTCGGAAAAAATTTTGGTTAGTGTGTTGCATACACATCCCTTAACAAGGCAGTGTAGCTTCTCATGATAATGTGTACCATCTAGCACCATATGCGTATATGTGATTAACTGACACAAGCATTATAAGCTGATCCTAAAACCCTTGCCCAGGTCTCTGCACTAGCTGGGAGAGTAAAAAAAACCCATCATTCATAATGTCACAACAAGCCATGGCCCCCAAGGTATGTTCTCTCACAAAGCAATGACAGATAATAAAATGACCCCTACTAATGCTCATGGTTTCAATGTTGGAACTTCTCACATCCCACCTTTTACATTCTCCTAGAACACGTGCGCATGCACACATGCGTAGAAATAAAAGGACTTTACTTGATCCATCTAAAACATCACAAAATAAAGCAACACAGATTTTCTTCAATTTATTAATTTATTTAACATAGTTACCATTTCCAAAGCAATACTGCATTAAACACAAAACAAAGACTGCCCATCTGCACAGATAATGCTTTACAAGAACACTTCGAAGTTTAAAACAATATGTGTAAAGTAAAATTATAGGAATTTGTTTAACCAGTACTCTAACAATAAGGGATGACTTTTTCTAGCATAATTTTTAGTACAAAAGAACTTTCTCTAAATTCCAACAATCTTCAAAACAACATGGGCAGTAATCAGTGATTTTATAATGACAGTGGACATGATAATGCAACCTAACAAAACTGATTGAGATACGGGTAAAATTAAATATATAACATGACTGGAGAACATGATCAGTTTGTGATTTATGCTTAAATCAACGAACTAGATCAACTAAAGTTTTCCTCCTTGGGAACCTTTGCGGGAGCCTCAGAGACATAGCATCCTCAATCTTGATCGGTAGGTGAGTTGCCACAAAAACAATTCCACCTTTCTTCCGGTGCTCTGCTATTATATACTCCAACAGGCGGACTCCTTCATCATCCAATGCAACTGAAGGCTCATCAAGCAGCCAAATCTGCCTATCTATAGCCAGCAATCTAGCCAACTGCACCCGCTTCCTCTGCCCCATAGAAAGCATCCTTGCCTTCTCATTTGCAAGCCTACCTAACCCCATGAGCTCGAGAGCCCCCATAGATTTCCCGCATTTTCCTTCCAAGACTTCAAACCACTCAACATTGTCTAACACAGTTTGCTTATCCACTATGCCATCTTTTAACGATAGCCAGTTAAGTTGAAGCTTGTATTGTTGGAATACTCCAGGCGATGTGATGTCATGCCCCTCCCAAAGGATCTCACCAGCAGAAGGACGAGAGAATCCAGCTAGCATGCGAAGGAAGGTTGTCTTCCCAGAGCCATTAGCACCAGTCAATACAAGAGCAGAGCCATCATGCATAGAGACATTAATATTGCGGAGGACAGTCTGAGCATTACGCATGCAGGAGACATTGTTTATGAGGATGCGTGGAAGTGGAGGTTTCAGAAGGGCCATTATATTTACTGTCACAAGGTTAATTCTAGACTAGAATCCGCAATTTAAGATATTCCAACAAAGAACCTACAGCAGCATATGAGAAAGATTTTGAGTCAGCATTTCAAGTAAAATAAATGGTTCAATCAGAAAAAGAAAAAGCAAAACCAATAAATGCTTCACAAATTAATGTAAAATAGGGATAAAAAATTGAACATGGTAGCACTTCCAATAAAGCTATAATGATATGCAACATCAACAAATTCTATAGAATTTAGAGGTATACAAAAGCAAAATAACATAAAATTAGTATCAGAGAGGCCTATTTGGCTCCTCTTACCTTTATATCACTGAATCCGTCCCCATGGCTCACCAAAGAAAAGAAATAAAAAAAGAAAAGGAATAAGGGACATAAAAAAGAAAAAAAAAATGAAGCCCTAAATCAAAGAAATGAGAAAGGAGAGGAAGGAAGAGGAGGTTAGGAGCTTTGGGATCGGAATACCTTTCCTACTTCGCTCGTCTACCATCACAAGCGATCTCATAACCTTCGATCTTCTTCCTAATCGCTTCGCTTCTCTCTCTCTCCCCTCAATTTTTTTCCCTTTTTTTTGACTTGGTCTGACTGAGAGAAGGGGCACAGCTGGTTGTAAGCCCTCTAAGAAAATGGCCCAATTCAATCCTAAATGGAATGGGCCATTCTAATTCCAACCCACAGCCATTTTTCTAATCCGTTGGGTTTTTGTTTTGCTTTTCAGAAAATTGGTGTTTTGCTGAGTTTTCTCATGTTTAAAATGGGATTGAGATGGTACATTGGCGTAGCACTTGTTTCCCGTTTGCATATTTTGGGATGTTTGTCAGGGCCCAAATCTGCAAATTAGCCCTTTTAGTTCACAATAAATATGAGCAATGACACAATTTTTCCATTCTGTTAGATGCAGAGCATATAACTTCAAATTCATTAAATCTTTATTTTTGAACTTCCATTCTGTTGGTTTAGGAGCTTCTCTCTCTAGTGATTCCCATGGATTCTGATCAACCAACCACCGATGTTATCAAGGAATCAAGTAATATGGAGACTAAAGATGAAGGAATGTAGGAGAAAAATCCGGTTCTGGCAGTTGCAAGGAAGCACCATTATAAATGACAAACGTTTAAAGTCTCGGACGTGAAGATTGCTCTAATGCAGCAGCAGTTCACCAACACCATTGTTTTCTTTTCGCTGATGAGATCATCGCTACTTGCAAGCAATGGAAGTTTTCTCTCTTGGGGAAATTCCTTAGGTGTGGGTTCCCAGTAGATTTCTTGATGCGAGACTTTCAGACGTGCTGGAAACTCCCTGCTAGTTTTAGAATCATCCTCCTTGCTGAAGGTTATCTAATCTTTAAACCTGATAATGCTGAAGATAGAGATCAAGTTTTGCTTCAAGCGGCCTTGGATTATTTTAGGGAAAATCCTTGACCTAGAAGCCTGGCATCCTAACTTTCGGCTTAAACCTAATATTTTTCCCATGCTGCTATTTGGATGTCCACCAAACTTGCCAATAGAACTCTGAAATAGGGATAAGGTCATCAGAGTAGCAACGACAGTTGGAAACCTCTCTTCATTGATAAACCGGACAAATAAGGCATCTCCAAGAGATTTTGCAAGGGCGTACGTCCATGTTAACATCACAAAGTCCTTACGGTCAGGAATCCATGTCTTTGCAAAAGAGCAGCAGATTTGGTAGCAATTTTCATATTAACATATCTTGAATCTCTATTTTCCTTGTGGAGGATTGGTACAACTTGAGGACTTTTGTACCTCCAGACGGTGGAGGTACTCGAGGAGGAAGGGTTCATGGTTGGAGGTGCTTGCATGGGGAATGGATAGTTGCTACTAGGGTTTCAATCAAGAAAGAAGATCAAAGGAACTAGGTCAACCCAAAACAAGCCAGACAGTTCAACCTACTTTGGATCAGTCAGTTGTGTCAACTCAAGTGAGAACAATAAGGGAACGGATGGTGGTTAGAAAATCTAGTAAGAAGGTTGAGACGTGTAGTGATATTGGGAGGGCAGAGAGCCTATAAAGGCTAAAGGAGAGCCTCCCTTTGTTACTTTAGATGGTTCTGCGAGCAACGACTCTCTGGACACCTCCTCTGACATGTCAGAGTCCCAGCTTGTGGAAGTTGTGGCTACAAGCTTCTAGGAAAAAGAGGCTTATGTGGGTGATCCTAAAAAGACGAAAAGGAATACTCACCACCCAAGTCTTCCCCCAAATGCTGCTGGCCCGTACAGAGGCAATGCATTTGTTTCTCCAAGGTGCTCCCAATTGAGGACATTGAGACCATAGATGGTCCAGATTATGCTATAACAAAGGCTTAAACCCAATATGTTGGTCGCCCCGGTGCAGAGCAAGTCCCCAGTCCTCTAGGTCCAACCAATAACAGCACATTAATTCAGCCCAATTAGCCTAATTGAGACTCATGTTGCTCTAAGTTCTCATACTCTGCACCTAAGGTCACTTCTACAAAGTTTCAACTTTACTGACCACTTTGCATCTGCTGGCAACGACCAGAGGGGCAAATGTGGCAAAATGGAGGAAGCAAAATGAGGCCCTCATAGCAAGTGGATGATTCTGATTCCATTATAGGCAACACATGGTGGATAGGGAATAGGTAAACCCTGATTACCCTCATCACTCCTTATGTCGATCTTATGTTTGAATTATATGGGATATCAACACTCTCCTTTTCAATTATGCTAAAGAGTCGATTCACTTCCGAACCAACTGACTCATCTACCGAATCAACGGCATAATCATCAGAACCGACGATGATCCTGACACTTGTTGTTTCTTTAAAACTAGGATTTCCCTCGATTTGGTTCATATATTTCAAAGGCTTTTGGTAATGTGTGGAGGGTTTGTACCATCCTGGTGAAAGGTCTAACTTGGGGAATGATTATTATTTGGAAGGTTGGTGTAGGTGACATTGACTTTTGTACTAGTTGTAATCAAGTTGCCTTTGAAGTTATCTCTTTACCTAATTCTTTACCCAATTCTTCTCCTTGGCATATACTAAACTAGGGGTGCAAACACACCGAGCCGAGACAAGTACCAGGCTACTTGGGCTAGACTCGAAAACTAAACAAGCTGCTTGAGTTCAGCTCAAACTCAAGCCAAGCTCAGCATTACCTCTTCGAGCTTGGCTTGGCAAAGTCTAAAGTCGATCTTTAGTCGAGCCGAACCAAGCTTTTCCAGTATATACAAACAAATGAGATGTTCATGCTCAACTCATTTATGAGCCAAGCCTTAAAATGTGCTTAAGATCAATTCATTTCCTAGCTAAGTCGAGCACAAATAAGTTTTTAGGCTCTTAGAGAGCCGAGCCTGAGTTGCTCATAATAGCTTAGTTCATTTTCATCCCTAGCTAAAACCAAAGTTCCCCTAAGGAGGCTTGTGTGGCAGCAGGCTTCTAAAGCGATTGATCTCAATTCTCCGCTCTCCTTATGGGAGATTTTATTTATACCATTGCTAGCTCAAAGAAGTGTGTTGGCAAGAAATTTCTGGTGGCTAATAATGCTCAAAAGCATGATTCGCCATACCGTTTCGAACCGGGCAGTATCCAGCATACTATACCGTACCAGTTCGGTACTGGTACTCGGTACGGATGATGTACCGACCCTCGGTATGCCGAAAAGATTCCGTACTGTACCATACTAATACAGTGCTAGTATGACATCAGTATAAGGTCCGGTACCAAGATGGCGAACCTTGCTCGGAAAGATAAGACCTTTCATTGTGACAATAGCCTTACTGACCTTTGGCCCGAAGTGCACCTGGTGTAATAGTAACCTTAGATGTGCTAGGATGTGAGAGCAAATTGATTGAGCTATGGTAAGTAGGGGATATATTGATTTATTCCCTAAAGATCAGGTTTGCCATCTTCCCCGTGTTGCCTCTGATCATTGCGCTTTATTGCATTCAATCAAATATATAAAAATAAGTCTAGTCCCTTTCATTTCTCTCTCAAAACTAAAAACCAAAATCTGTTTGATAACCAGTGTGGTTTTTTCTATCTGAAAACTGAAAAAAGGAAAAATGAATACCACTACAGTACAATAATAAGAAGGTCGCACGATAGTAAGCTGTTTTTCCTTGCATACTAATAAGTTGAAGGAAACAATATAGGAAAAAATGAATTCAAACCAGAAAAGGATTGCATTAACATTTTAAATGAAATAAATTGTTAATAAATATATTATATACAAATGAAACTACCAAAAAAATCAATTGCTTTTAATTTTGGTGATTGGCACCTAATATCAGCCATTTACTTGAAAACAGGTCTATTGTCTCAGCCATATCCAGGATCTAATACTTATCCCTATAAAAATGATTCTTTGAGAAATTTTTTATGGAATTATGAAGCCACAAAAATGAGGCAGCACAGAAAAATCAAAGTCGATATGCACAAAAAAAATCAGAAGAATGTTTTAAAAAAAATTATAACTTCTGCAAAAATCTCCCATTAATCAGACAACTTCATGCAATTTTAATAAGGATTTTTGCAAATTAAGATGAGAAAAATACATACAAAACTTTTATGTAAAAGGAAGGGTATTTTTCATCATTTTTTGCATATGTACCCATATAACTTTTTAACTTGTATGTAAATTTTCATATTTAGGAGGATATATACCTAAAAAACTCTTTTAATAAAATGCAATGCACACATAACATACTTTAAGAAAATGCATCAACCCAAAAAGATTATTTTTTTTTATGAAAGCATTAATCTACTAAGATTACATGGCTAATTAGAAGGATTAATCAACAAGATGAGGACAAGAAAAGGAGGAGGAGAAGAATAAGGGGATGGGGTTGGTTGCGAGGAGAAGAGGAGGGAAAAAAAGAAAGACGAACAGGTTGGTGGTAGCCTGGAAATGGGCCGAACATGACTGGGCCACTCTTCCACCAAGCCTGGCCCAACATTTCTCTCAGGCTTCGGGCCAGATTTAGGCCCGAAAATTCTAAATAATCCTAGCCCAGACCCAACCTGAAACCAATCGAGCTGACCAAAATTAGCTCGTTTGGGACGAAATAGGGTCGACCTAATTTGTCCCGATTGGCTCAAGCATCCATTAGCGAAAGAAAACCTGGACAAATTGCTCTTTAACTATAATCAACTTAGATTCAATCACCCAACTTCTTGCCTTCTCGGGTATGACATTCATTCCTCACCGAGAACCACAGTCTGCTAAAATCTCTCCATTTCATATTGTTGCCTCTCTATTCTGACTTACGCATCTCTTTCACATTGTTGCCTCTCTATTGACTTAGGCATCGGAAGGTTTTCCGCCGGAAATTTTTCAGCAAGCAGACTTCTTGTAGGCCACCAGCAGAGTAGACCAGCACCCGACGCATCAACCAGCCTGCTCAGCTCACCTCCAACCGCCCTCAGGGTCGATCGGCCCACCCTTCCACCTCGGTCCGAATTCGGTGGCAACAGATTGACGCTAGGAGGGCCACCCTCCAATTACATCAATATCAATTAAAGAAAGAGACAACCAGCATGAGATCGTGAGACATCCCCGGCACATCGCATGCTTCACAATGCTGCGCTCCAACCTTCCGAGGGTGGTTGCAAAATCTGAAACCTGCTCCGTCGGAACAACCTGTCGCGCCTATGGATAATGGGCAATTCAACCTTCTCACTCAACAGGTGCAAATAATGACTACGATGATTCAGAGCTTGCAGCAGATAGTGGCAAGACCGGACCCAGTCCGACCAAAATCTGGCGAGCCCAGCCACCATTTTCAGTCGCTAGCACACAGCATGCGCCTGGGCAGCTACCGCACTCAGAACGAAACCCCGAGCGGTCGCATCAGAGTAAACGCACCAAGAGGAGCAGCCGTAGATGGTATGGGAAGTGGCATGCTCCAAGCCCCCATTTCGGCGAAGACTCCACTCCGAGCCTCTCGCCTTCCCGTCAGGTGGAGCCCCCATCCCAGTTGGACACTGATCTCAATAGGAGAATCGAAGAGATGGGCCGACAGATTCAGACACTAAAGAGACAGGCTTCGAAGGCGAACAATGACATCAACTTCTCCTCGAAGCCCTCCTTCACCAGGCAGAGCATGAAGGAACCGACCCCACTTTGGTTCAAGATGCCTCAAGTAGAATCGTACGACGGCACCTCGGATCCTATAGATCACTATAAGAGCTTCAAGATCCTTGATAGAAGAAATATTGGATACCTCGACCTTAGACCAGACTTACCACATTGACGTTGGACATGAACCAAGGAGAACAACCTTGGCACCAACGAGCATCTAACCAACTGAGGAGAGCCATCAGCCAAGAAGAACAATCAACACGTGTTAGTAAGGACTGAAAGTCCTAACAACTAACAGCCCTGGCAGTCCGCAGTCGTGAAAGAACCACGACGTGTGCCCCGCCAGCACTATCTGTCGTCCACGCGAACTGGCTCCCACTACGGTCGTACTACCGGCCGTTACCAAGCTATCATTACACGTCACGTTAGGTCAAGTAACGATAAAATGAGCTCTTCTATAAAAAGGGACAGCCCGGAGGACCTTAGGTAGCAAAGATATAACACATGCAATATTACTCATAGAGTCACAATGCTGAAATCTTTCATTTCCACACTATTACCTCTCTATTTTGACTTAGGCATCGGAGGATCCCCGCCGAAAACTTTCAGGCAATCGAACTTTCTTGCAGGCTATCTCTGGAGAAGCCCAGTACCGGCCTGCCCAGCTCGTCTCTAGCCGACCTCAAGGTCAACCGAGCTGTGCTTCGACCTCAGATTGGATTCAATAAAAATCAAAGTAAAGGTTTTATTTTTTTGATAGATTGTTTCGATATATCGTAGGGCAGCAAGAGACCCTCAAACCTCTTTTCTTTTATGAAGAAGATTAGCCCTCAATATTTCGGTATCAGGTCATCAATATATAAATTTGTTAGCAAATCCATCAGTATTTCAGCATCTCAGTATCTCTTCTGAAGTTTTTTTCATTTACTAACAGAAGAAATAAGAAAAAAACTGATTAATAAACATTTGTGAATTTAAACACTTTTCTTCCACACTATAACATGAATACAAGAAATGCTTTGGATTTTTTTCTATTCATCATAGTTATAGTCTATACAAAGCATCAGGCATAGATACAACAACCATTGCATTTTTTCCCCCTTAATGCATGGTTGCTGGCACACTCGGGGAGAACACTAGCCGCAAAACTGGAACAGGAGGAAGAGGGGGCGGAGGCGAAGAGAAGAAGAAGACATCTCCAAAAGACATCTTCTTCCAACATTTTTTTCCCTTAATGAATGGTTGCTGGTAGATTTGATTCACATCTCAAAACTGGAGAATACATTTCCAGAATCCTAAATTCAATAGGACAGCATCTACGAGTGCCTGGCTTTGTCCACCGGCACCGCGAGGGGGGGGGGGGGGGGGATTAAGGGGATTCTGGGGAGGAGGGGAAAGACGTACCTGAATGCCCCACCATCGGCCGACGAGAGAAGGGTCGCATCCGCCCTGCTCGGACCGGAGACCGGCGTCCGGCGCCGAGTCGAAGGACAAGCCTTTCAGGGACCAAAGGATCGGAGTAGAAGAGGATGGAGAGGCGGCGGAGGCGAAGAGAACCGTAAGGGTCGCTAGCTACGCCTGATAAGGAGACCGGAGATAAGGGGAGGCCGGAGATGAGGCGGGCGGCAACTTCTTCCGACGATCGGTCACGGAACCGACGGTGGCAGAACCGTGGAACTCATGGCACGGTGGTAGAACCAGCGGCACGGCGGCTTCGTGAGGTGGAGACGGCGGTGGGTGTGGGCACGGGCGCGACGGTGGAATGGCGACCGAGGCGAAGGAAGGGTGGCGGCACGGGCAGCAAGGGAGAAGATGCTGGCTAGGGTTTTTTTTTTTTTTTTTTTCCTCTCCAGTGAAGCCTGATCCCACGGAATGGGGAAAAGAGGAGAGACGGACAACTGGGGTACAGATGGGAGGGAACGAACCGGAGAGAAGGAAGAAAAGGTTATCGAGACGCAGGAAGAAAAAAAGAAGGAAGAAAGAATACGAGGAGAGATTTTAATTCACTTTCATTAACCTTAACAGAACCCGTGTATATAGGGCCAAACAAAAAAATTAACATAAAATTTTTTATACACAATAATTTCTATTAAAATCCAAAATAACACAAATAAAACTCCACAATAATAAAATATAAACAAACCTAAAATAAAATAAAAATAAAATTTAAAATAAAAATGGTGGACTAGATGAGCGGAGGGGTGGAGAAACGACAGCGAGATAGAGAGTGTGGGGTTCCGGCGTTCTACCGGTGGCTGGCGGAGAAGTACCTGTTGGTGGTGGTGGACGTGGTGGAGGAGGAGCCGGTGAAGATTGATGGCGTCAAGATTCCGTCGAAACCTCCAAGATCAACCCTAATGGCATGGAATACGATATCATCCATCCCTCCCTGCTTCCACCCCAAGGATCGAGTAAGCCTCACCTATCTTCTTCCCCTCTTCCCCTATTTGCCTTTTTTTTTTTTTTTTTGGATTGCCGCAGTGGGGGGTCAAGATACAAGGATAATGTAAGGGAGGCGGTTGTCTAACTGGTTTTCTTTTTCTTTTTCTTTTTTGTTGCTGCTGCTGTTGCTGCTGATTTATTAGGCTGATGGTATATGATATTATCATGGCAATTGAATTGTATACCTCCTTTTGTCATCTATTGTATGATGGTTAAAAATGATTTCGAGGAATGATTGGAGGAACAGGGTGGAAGCAAAGACTTTAGGTTGAATTTCATTACTAGTTTAATGCAAGCTCAAGGAGAAAAGCAAGGGCTGCAGGAAGGGGGTGAAGGTGGAGAGCAGCAGGGTGAAGCAGAGGAGTGCGCAAAATTTGGACTACTAAATGGGGTAGCAGAGGATAGATAACAGAAATCGAGAGATGGTTGTGTACTGGGGACTGACAGGTGGCAGCAAAGGGGGAGAGCATGGTGCAAAGAGAGAGGGAGATGCATTCCTGGCTTAAGGTTCACTTCTACAGTGATTCAGACTATAGTTTTTG
>JAOXJJ010000678.1:461438-477920 GCA_025769935.1 Phoenix roebelenii | reverse complement strand
GTGCTTTTGAGATGTTGTCTATGGTCCATTAGTTTGTGACTTAAGTGAAAATTTTATGGAATGGCAATAAGTCTAGCATGTGTGGTTCAAAAGGTTGCAAGTAGAGAGGAGCTAAGCAAATGAGACGAACATGATAAAAATGAAAATGTTGATGTTTATATTTGATTAAGAGTAGAATGACTTGATGAATGAGTACATTAGAGGTAGTGTGGAAATTGTTGAGGTTAAAGTGATATGGAGCTGATTAAGATGGTATTTGCATGTGAAATGATGATATAAAGAGGTCTTGGTGATCTAGGTGCTGGAATTAAAATTGTTGAGAAGCATTTGAAGACGAGGTAAGATCTAAGTTAACATGGATGGGAAGTTTGGGAAAGAATAAGGAAAGCATATGGGCGCCCCAATGCACAAGGCTCCTGCCACTATGGGCCAAGGGACTTATCGTCATGCGTTTTGAATTCGTCATAGCCAGGCCAAGGTGGAGCAACCTTATCGTTGTGCCAAGGCTCACCATTCAAAGAAAAGCTTACAAGGGCATCTGCGGTGTCCCTCACTAGAAATGATTGGCGGAATAGAGTTTTACGAATCTGAAACCATATAGTTTTAACAATGCTTAATGGTTGTGGGTGTATTATTGATTCAGTTATAACGTAGTTTTTAGCTTATTCTCGAGAAGAATCTTCGTGGATTTTTTTAGGGAACGAAGAAAAATTAAATATTGTTCTTTTTAAAGTAGTTTCATTGGAGTTTGATCTTCTACCTACTAATATATAATGCGAAAGACATTGAAGCCCACTACATCAAAGCATGAAGCTGCTAAGGCTTTGTTTCCCTTGCATAGGATTTACTTGCCTCGTGTATTGGTTTCTTAAGGAAAAAAATTGGGTTCTTTAACCCCATTGGCCCAAAAAACTGTGGTTTCCTTCACAAGCTCCAGCTGTGAAAAATGAAGCATGAAACCCTTTTTTTTGTGGGGGTTTAGTGTCTGAAGCTGCGAATGCTTCATTCCAAAAAAAATGGTGTGCCCAAACCATACTACCCCCAAAAAAACTGTTTGGTTTGCTTGAACACGCTGAAAAAAATGAAGCTGAGGGATTTTACATGGCCCAAGCCTTTCATACTCTTTAATTAGCTTTATTTTGAAGGACATTGAAAGTGCTCGTTTAGAGCTGCAATTGGGTTTGGTTGATGCATGATTCTACCCGATCTTGACTTGATTCAAATTTGATGAGCCATAGGTTATGTCAGGGTCAAAAATTGGACCCGATTTGAAACTAGGATTGACTATGGATTTTGTATTACCCGTCTTGACCCTACTGGTGTATCGTCCGAATCTAATTTGGATCAATAAAAAATGGGACCGACTTGACCCAACCAGGACCCGATGTGACTTAACCTAAAAACTCAAATGATATAAGACCTGTTTTCCATCACTTTAAATGTCCTTTTCAATTCATTGAATAAACTCTCATTTAAACGCATCCCTCTCGCTTCATCTCGACCACCTCATCTCCTCTACCTACTTTCATTTAATTATATTTAAAAATTCATGTTTGTTTTGGTGGATTCTTATTTATATCAATATTTATTTTTTAACTTGTAGTTTGTAAGCTTGTGTCTCAAAAAGATCACTTTCTTGGATTAAATTATTTTTCTTAATGAAAATTCATGTTTAAGTTGGCTTTTTTCTAGTTTTATTTAAAAACTTTAGTAATTTTATATTTAGTTATCAACTACCATAATTTAGCTATAAAGAATCAGTTGAATGCTTGGTTGGAGTTATAGACCTCATCCTTCTTGGATTCAAACATTTCGATTTGGGTCTAGTCCATAATTGACCCCAATGCAACTCGAATGACCTATTGGGTCTAAGAATCCTTCTATGGACAAGACCTAACCAGCTGCAATCAGCCAATGGGTTGGATTCAGGTAGAAAATGAAGACCTTAACATGAAACCGGGTCGGATCGGGGTCAAGCATGCCCCAGTTTGACTTGATCCATCTGCCACTCTATATTCTTTTATCCTCTAACACGTAAAAGAAATGCACTATCTAAAAAAGGATTGGTTTATCAAATTATAAATGATGGAAAAATGTTCTTTCTTGCCTTGAATCTATAACACCACAGGGAACAGAAAAAAAATCCTTGCTTGACCGATTATTTTAAGCACTTTTCAAAAGAATCACAACCATATATTCATTGCACATGCATTCCATGTGCTAAAATGACTATCTGCAGAAGCGCTATTAGGGGTCAACTTGTATTTTACGATAGTGAACTTAGCAATGGAATAAGGATGGATAGGTGTTTTGTGTGTGAATTGTGGTAGCATTGTACATAATTTTTCAAAATTGTTAAATGGATTATCTATAGGTTTTTCATTTGGTTGCCTTGTTTTTTGCTCTCTTTTTTCTTTTCTTTTCACTATCAATTAATTAACAAGGAGGACCACCTGTAGATTGTCCCTTGGTAGAAATGGATGATTTAGGCAAGGGGACTATTTTTTTCATTTTTGTACGTCAATGTTAACTAGTAAGATTCATTGGAGGATTTTCAACAACCCTGAAGCTATAGGGTTGGAATGGGAAACGAGTTTTGGACATTGTTGCTTGTCTCTGATATGCAATGGCATTTCTCCCCTAAATAACTTGAAGGTGTTGATTAATATTAACATGTTGAAAGCATTAGTTAAGGTCAACATGTTGTTTATTTTCTTGTAATGATTAATGGACTAACAGTGGGTCATTTTTTAAAGTTTTGATTGGATTTGTGGCACAAATTAGGTGTGGTTTAGATTTGATTGATTGGTACATAGAAATGATCATGTGTGGAACATATTTCTTGACAATATTTGATCAAGGAAATCCATAAAAACCACGGAGTCATTGTGTGGTCACTTCTTGAATATGACTGATTGACAATTAAAAAATTCTCTCATTCTGGGTTCAAGCTATTCTTTTTAAAGCTGTTTGTTTTAATCTTTGTTGTAATGGCATTATGGGTTTTCTAAATGGAACAACAGTTAGAAGGATTTTGTGTGGAGGGGTGATGATCTTGGTGGTGGTTCATTGTTTAAGTGTGATTAAAATTACAAGGCATGGCAGTCCATGTACTCAAAAAGAGGACAGTTTAGCTACCAATAGTTTGGATGAAATAATGAGGGCCCTTTTATGTAAGTAAATGGGGAGATTATGAATCAATTGACAAGTTCTTTTATTGTGTGTATTACTGTATTCTAGGCAATGATTACTCTTTTTCTTCCTTTATTTTTTTTATTTTTGGGGTGGAAGGGGTGGGGGGTGTTGGAGTGGTGGCTACTGGGCAGTAGGTGTGCTGTAAGGATAATACTGTGAATATCACAATCTTGATGGATATAGTGCTGGTTCAACTGTGAGAGTCAGTCGTGATCTGCAAAAAAATTTTGTAGTGGATACAAGAAGGATTTTTATAACACTTCTATGGCTGGTCATGGCAGTGTTATAAAAATCCAACATCATATAGGAAAAAGGAGAAGACTTAGGGTAACATGGATGGAGGTTGTGTGGAAGGATGGGGAGAAACTTGGAATAACATCAGAGCTGGCCCTTAGTAGGATTACTTTGGTTAATGAGTATCCATAAAGCTGACTGAAATAGTTGGAAAACGGCTTGGTGATTATGATTATGATATAAGAAGGATTTTTATCTTTATATTTGTTTGTTTGATGCCTCTGACATTGACATTTTAGTAAGCGATTTGCATGCAAGTGGCATAGGTTTTAACAAATGGGTTTGTACAAGGATCATATGTTAGATTTTTAGGTCCTTAGGGGTCTTGATGATGATGGGTTGAGGTAGTTATTTGAAGAGTGAATCTCTAATCCTCGTCCTGACCCAGACTTTTGTTTTGAGACACTTCAAACAAATTTCACCTTAAAACCATGAAGGTACATAAGTTCTGGAGTTATGTTCCCGGTGCATTTTCTATGAAGAGAAACAATTGCTCCTATCTTTTTCTGTTTCCTGATTTCACTATTTGGTGCCATGATCCCCCCATCTAGAAGAGCTGAGGAGTGGCTTATTCTTGATAGCATAGGTTCTTATTAGCACAAAAGTCTGTTGGAATGGTAGGCGGAGTTTTGGTTTGCCTTCATTTTATAGTGCTGGTGATTGTTGATTAATTATAGTCCATCTAATGATTTTAGTTGTAATCTTTATGCTTTTTTTGCAGATTTTATGTACTTGTTTTTTGGATTCACCTTGGATATCATTATATTGTCTATGAAATTCTTAGTATAGTGACTTATAAATTTAGCCTAGAGCATGATTAACTTTGTCTCTTGATATCATGTGTAAGGTTTTTCATCTGATTTTTTTGCAAATGGTTTCCAACAGCCTGCTCCATCTACCTTTGATGAGGTATTCCAGTGCATGTTTGATTACATCGATAGACTTTTTGCCATCGTTCGCCCTCGGAAACTTCTATACATGGCAATTGGTGAGTGTATATAAAGCTTTTCTGCCATGTGTTCAATTTGTTGGTTGTTCACTCTTTCGTTCTTTCTTCCTATTATTATTTAGATACACAAATATTCCAAGGCTCATGTCTACTAGCAAAGCATTGGTTTCTCATTCTTGAGCTCATGTTTAAGTTTTGCTGCCTTTTGTGGTTAATTTTAATAGTTGCATCAGCTTAATATTTTCCAAATATATGTATACATTTGGGGACATTATGCATGCATTGCTGCAAACATATACATCCATGCATACATGCATGCATACAATTGTATATATGCATGCATGTATGCATGTGTGCATCTTTATGATATTATATTGGTGCTATGCTGTATGTTGTCCTGCAAATGTAATAACACCAAAGTGCAAATGTAGATGGTGTTGCCCCGAGAGCTAAGATGAACCAGCAGCGCTCCAGGCGATTTAAGGCAGCAAAAGATGCAGCAGATGCGGTGGGTTTATCTGTAGATTCTCCTTTTGCACCATATTTTTCTGTTTCAATCAATTTAAATGTCATTCACATGCACATATTAAATGATTGTATTATCTGCAGCCTCTTATAATTTTTAATGCATGGCCATTTTGAGCTTTGCAGGCAGCTGAAGAAGAACGGTTACGTCAAGAGTTTGAGAAGGAAGGCAGAAAGCTTCCTCCAAAACTGGAATCACAAGTTTTTGATTCTAATGTTATCACTCCTGGGACTGAATTTATGGCTGTTTTATCATTTGCACTACAGTACTATATTCATTTGAGACTCAATTATGACCCTGGATGGAAACAGATCAAAGTATGCATCATGGAACTTAATTTATATTAATTGCTTCGGCCTGTTCTTTTATTTATTTAGCAAACTGTTAAAAACTAATTTATTATTCATATTTCTCACATGTTTTTGTCATTTAGTGTCAGCAATGCACATTCAAACTAGATATTTTGCTTATATTTTATTTTCTTGAAGGTTATCCTTTCTGATGCAAATGTTCCTGGTGAAGGGGAACACAAAATTATGTCATACATTCGCCTGCAACGAAATCTACCTGGTTATAATCCAAATACTCGGCACTGTTTATATGGTTTGGTATGTCTTCTTTTTGTGTTTAAGTTTTTACTTTGTCATGAGATCTTTTCATTCAGCCCATTTTATGGTAATTTTTCTAAAGGGTCTTATAATCTGGTCATGGTCGTCCGTCAATATGGATCCCTTTCTCATGAAGTGGAACTCCTTTACTGCAAAATCTCACATAGGAAACAGAATCTGTCTGTTTTGCTTATGCCCGATTTTATTAGATACTCATAGTTGTGTTTATTTTGCTTGTAGCTTTTTTACTTGATTTCAGAGCTTGCTTCCACTTGTGCTTCTGCTTTTGGTTTCTAAAGTATTGTTTTTGTTGTTAGATATCAACATGCGGTCTCTTTTCACAGATGTGCACTTAAAAGTTATTTTCATGTTGGACACTTGATGTATTCTTTTCTTTCATGCTGCCATTATATATACCAGTACTTTTCCAGTTCACTGCATGGACATTGAGTCTGAGATTGCAAGATGGCCTGGGTAGCTTGTTCTACTCCAACTCTTGCTTTTGGGTGCTCATAGATTGCACATATTCTCTCTTAAATCATAAGATATTGTTACCACGACTTAGTTAATTACTTAAGTCACTGGTAGCACAACCTTTTTCTTTTTCGTTTCCTTGTTTTAATAAATTTTGCATCTTATGAAGATATTTATGTACTTACCTACTGAAAATATACAAATCAAATTCTGATAACTGTGATGATTAAGGATTAATCATGTGTGATATTTGTGCCCACTTTGCCTTGTTGTCATCCTTGACTACATCTAATAGCTCTTACATCCGAGTGCACTCCCATTATCTTGCTCCTGCGGCTCCCCCCCTCCTTTTTTTTTATGAATCTGCTGAATTATTTGTTCTCCTGTCAACAGTTTTAATACTGATTTAGTACTGTTTTTATTCTTGTTGTAATCCTCTGCTATTTTCATCATGATTTTGTACTATGTGGGGTTCCTTTTGTTTTCCACCCTTTCCGCAATGACTAATATTATTCATTTGGGTTCATTTGTGATACTGTTAAGTTTGTTGACTGTTAACCCCATGGCACTTGGATCTACCTTTTGAAATTATGTGTATATGTTAACATGATCCCTTCTGTAAGACTCATGGTTTAAATTTCATCTAGATTCTTTATTTGCTTTAAATTTTGTCAACTGTTTAAGTATTTTGTTTTGTCTACATTGTATTTACAGGATGCAGATCTGATTATGTTAGCTTTGGCAACGCATGAAGTGCATTTTTCAATCTTGAGGGAGGTCAGTGTCTTCATGAACCAGGAGTTTTGCTGATTTCTGAAAATTTGGATGATCTGTCTTGGATGGTTAAATGATTTTTATGCATTTTAACTGAAGAAAATAAATCTTTTGCTTGTAACTTCTCTCCATTGAAGTCAAATCTGCAGTTTGTCTCTGTTCAATTCTTTGCTGTCCCAGTTGTTCCCTTGCCCTACCAGATTGTAGGATGAAGTTTGCATGCATTGTTTGGTATCTTTTAAGTCCTTTCTTTTGTAAACACGGGTTGAGCTTCCATCATCAATTTCCTTTTTTTGTTTTTTTTTTTAAACATGTTTTTTATATTTTGCACCATTATCTATATCTTATGATATGTTGTGGAAATGGGATGAATATCTCAGAAGCATGATCTCTTTAAATGGCAATTATCAGGTCGTGTTCACTCCTGGACAGCAAGACAAGTGTTTCTTGTGTGGTCAAATGGGCCATTTGGCTGCAGATTGCCAGGGAAATGCCAAAAGAAAAGCTGGAGAATTTGATGAGAAGAATGAAGATGTTGTAAAAAAGCCTTTCCAGGTCTGTGAGTGTTAACTTTGCTTTATAGTCTTCGTATTCTGGCAATTTGCTGTGTCAGTGATAATTTTACTTATATTTTTTCTTGCTCTAATTTTTGAATGATTGCAGTTTCTTCAAATCTGGACTCTTCGGGAGTATTTAGAATATGAATTCAGAATTCCTAATCCTCCTTTTGAGATTGACTTTGAGCGCATAGTTGATGATTTTATCTTCATGTGCTTCTTTGTCGGCAATGACTTTCTGCCACACATGCCAACTTTAGAAATTCGTGAGGTCTGTTCCTTATTTCTTGTTTTTGTCTTTGTGATGTTGCCAGCTTCAATGAAGAGTAAATTGCATAATATCAATTGATTAATCTATAAGTAACTGCAACTAGAATTCGTTGAAGTTTACTGCTTGCCTTGTGGATTCACATTTGTTTTTGTAATCAATGATGTAAGCTCAATGATGTTAAAGATTAGTTTATGTTTTCAGGTAATTCTGTATTTTTGTCACATAGTTTCTCATTTATTTGTTCTTTAAAGTGAATGCCTTATGGAATTATTTACAGGGTGCAATAAATTTATTAATGGCTGTCTATAAGAAGGAGTTTAGGGCAATGGGTGGCTATTTGACAGACTCAAGCAAGGTAGCTGGCTTTATTTCTTTCCGTTCTTCTTTATTTCCACATAATTTTGTATAATGACTAACAGGCTTTCATTTATATTGTTCCAGCCAAATTTGGGCATAGTTGAGCATTTTATTCAGGCGGTTGGATCATACGAGGATAAGATATTTCAGAAAAGGGCTCGGTTGCATCAGGTATGTTTTATAGATTTGACATTTCTTTTCCATCGTTTCATATCTATTTGTGAGTAGTTGCAGAATTGGTATTCTATATTTATTGGTATACGGAAGTAGGGCTCATTAGTTAGGTCAAAGTACATATACAGGCACTAATTGGCATTAACCTACACAAAGTTTGGCTTTATTACCTCTAAATATCTAAACTTACTACTCATTCTTGAAACAATAGAATATGTCACTGAAATCTCTTACCATTATGAGGATTTATAACAAAACTGAAAAACGACACTTATTCGTACCCAGGTGTGTATAGTTAAATTCTAAGGTCATGGCAAAAAGATTTTCTTTCAATAAGAAATATAAAGAATATGGGTTCTAAGCCTTTTTTGATTCTAAAAAAATCATGAGAACTAAACCAGGAAATCCTTTACAGATACTTTTCTGTACTAGCTTAGTGATTTTTCTTATCAAACAAAAAATTCTTTCACATATATACATGAATAAAATCATGCATGCTTGCATAGAGTAGTGGTTTTCTTATTTTTATAAATGCCATTTATAATGGATAACAAATGTGTTTACGTTTGTGCATTCATAAATAAGTGGAATGGGTAGAAATTGGTTTACATTTCGCAAAAGCATATGGGTGGTTCCTTTATAATAGTCCTAGCTGTAGTTTGAAAATTGGTTGGTGTCTTCTACCATGAATGTTTGTTTTCATGGCATTCACATGTAAAATGTGCTATAAAGAGGTTGCAACAATTGTATTTTTAGTTGCAAAGTCGAAATTAAGTGACTATATTTTGCTACTTTTGTTTATTGATTGCTTTATGGCAATGAGGTGAGTTTCAGTTATGTATTGCAAGGTCATAAAAGCAGCTGTGGGGGGCAGGTGAGGCACCATAGTGCATATACAGTATGTAGGTGCATTTGCATGCATATATGTGGCTTGCTTTTTAAGAACGTGGTGTTGTCACCAGGCCACATCCACTTGGATTGCATTTTAATAAAGCACTGGTGTAATGAGCTCAATCAATGCACGTATTAGGTTCTTGAGTTTATGCTCTTTTCTTCATATCAATTGGATCATGTTTTATGTGATTTTAGATCTCTCTGCTTAATGAAAATGCTATATTTGTGGACTCTTTGGTCTAGAAAACCACAGGATCTATCTACCCAAGTATTTATGAAGGTTTTTCCTAAATAATGGCAATGAACAGTTAATTTGTCCCTGATAATTTGTTAATCACTAATATCTCTTTGGCTAAGATTTGAACGTACATCAGCAGGAAACCATGTGATTCAAAAAAGAAGTATGGTGGATTTAGTTTATATCAAGGTATGCTGAACCGGTACGCCTATCGGACCGGTTCGAGATCGGTTCGTATCGGAATCGGTTCGGTATGAATCGGTCTTTGCTTTTTTTTTGGGGGGGGTTCACGACAGTGCGCGAAATTTTTTTTCTTTTTTTTTGGTGAGCGCGGATGCGCCAGAGCTGGCCACAGAGTGCGGGGAATCGCGCCCGCGCGCCATGAAACCGCGCCGCGCGCGGGGTGCTCTGCCCGATGGAGCACGCGCTCTCACACGCGCTGTGGTAAAAAAATTGTTACCGGTGCCAATCGGCCAGTTCGCACCGGTACGGGCCGGTACAAGATCGGTACGTAGCCTGTATGCATGCGTACTGGTCGGTACCAGCCTGAAACAACTGGAACCGGTAGCCGGACAGCTAGAACCGATATCCACGCTGTTCGGGTACTAGTTCCAGGTCGGACCGGTCTGTACCGGGCTAAACCGGCCGGTTCGGACTGGTTTGACAGACCATGGTTCATATGACTCCTTTCAAAATAATTAGCTGATTAAGTGCTATTTGTTAAGAAGTATCCTGACCTACCATTGACCGGTGTTTTAAAAGGCAGTTGTGATATTTAGGTTGTCAGGGACTGCATAGTGCATGTGCGATGTGTGGGAGTATGCGGTTGCTTTCAAAATTTAAGATAATATAATACATTAAATACTATAATAACAATAATAATAATGGTAATACTTTTTGGATGGATGATAACACTATTGATAATAATGACTATTAGTGCTTAATACTTATAACCTAATGGCTGATAACAGTAGTAGAACATAATTGGTATTTTCACCTGAAACCATTTCAAACCTAACCATCAGCTTGAACCCACGTCATCTGCATGGAGTCTCATAAGAGTGGTTTGCATATGTTTCTCCAAAATGCTAAGTAGGCTTGTATATGCAGCTTCACAATGCTAAATGGGCTGCATGTACGGCTATTTTCAGCCCGTATGCAGTATGGTCACACATAATAACTGCATATGGGAAGTAAATTTGTCCTCACCCAATCTGATAATCCAGTTAACCAGTAAATCCTCATTTAGTCTGGATCTGGCTAAAACTTTAATATTTGGTTATCCGACAATCTGGTTTCATTGTCTTATGGATATGGTTCTGTTTGGGTTTGAGAAAGGCAGAGGGAGGGTTGAAGGTGGATGAGGGATACGGGGGGCTTAGGATGGGAGGGAAGGTTGAGGGATCCCAGTTGAAAAGAAGGATGGGATGTGTCAGGGCTGTGGTCAATGGAGTGTGGAGGCACAGCAAGGTGAAGGGCAGAGGGGAACCGAGGAGAGGAGTGAATATGGAGGCAGATGGGCGTTGACTGTGTTGATCGGGAGGAGCACGGGTGGGGAGCATAAACACAGTTTGCTGTAGCAGTGGGTAGTTATTAATTAGTATCGAGACAGAGAACCATGGATTGTGAGGATGAACAAATCATAAAACAAAATCAAGCTAGCGAGAGTGATTTGTGGTGAGGAACTGTGGTTGAGTTTTGGTTGGGGGGGATGGGCTGGAAGAAGGATGGGGTCAGAGATAGGGGTAAGTAGTCTGGGACCACCATATGTTTTATATTTAATGTGGATTATATAATAATATTTGCATACTGTATTTTTCATCTTATTTTATATTTATAATATTATTTGTTTGAATTTACTATAATACCGTTAAATTGGGCTTTACAATATTTGGTTATATTGTTTTACATTTATAATATAATTTGGTTGAATTGGGGTGTTTGCCCTCATCCTAAATTGTTTTGGTTAGTGTTTGAGTAGTTGGATGTGGAATGGATTTTGTTGAGGATTCAATCCATTCGCAATGTTATTCAAGCTGAAAAAGTTTTGCTTAGCCCTCTAGACAGGTCTTTGATCCTTGGAGATTTTCCCCTAATTTACTTGGTCCTTCTACTTTTACTGTTGCAGTCAAATTATAATTATTTTGAAATTACGAACATCTTTGACTCATTGTTTTGCAACCTTGAGGTCATGTCTGAACATAATGTGTGCATAGAAAGATTGGATGCTTACGAGCAGCATAACATTTTCTTAACACTTTGGTTGATACCATATGGTGGAGATTTTTTGGAATTCATTCCTGTTTTCAATGGCATTGTTGAACTTATTGTTTTGTTGTCTAATATATTAAATGTGATGATGCTTCTTCACACTTTCTGAACACTTTGTTTGATACCATAGGGAGGAGGATTTTAGGAATTCATTCCTATTTTCAATGGCCATGTTGAACTTACTTGTTTTGTTGTCTAATACATTAGATGTTACGATGCTTCTTCTATATGGTGATGTTCTGATATTCATGGTTCATGGCACATGAGTTTTGTTGGAGACCATCTTTTTTAATGTAATGATGCTGTCATGAATGCCCTTTAAATGCATATATTAGCTGCAAATAGTATGCAAAGACTTTAATCATGTCTAGAATTCTTATAGACATAAGTTGTCATAAATGCTTTTGCTAGACTGATATTTAGTAGCTTAATTGGCCTATAGTTCAATGCTTGGCTGCTTTTATGTTGACATTTAACTGTATCTTCATGGTTGCAATGTAATATCTCTTACTTAAAGATGTCTTTCTTTCCATGTCTTTTGAAATAACAAATAACAATCCATTCCAGCGCCAAGCTGAAAGAATAAAACGTGAAAAGGAACAAGCAAAACGAGGAGATGATGTAGAGCCAGACGTCAAACCTGAGCTTATAGTGCCTGTTGCTCGTTTTCAAGGTTCACGTCTTGCATCTGGTGCTTTGCCTTCGCCATATGATCAGAGTGGACCTTCAAACAGGTCAGAAAATACAAAAAAGGATAACCAAGTTAGACAAGCTACTACTGCCATGCAAGTGCTTAATATTAAGTCTAATCAGTCTAATACATATGATAGTAAGGGAATAAATTTTCGAGCCCAAAAGGTAGCACGCATTTTATCAGAAGGAGCAACTGTTGGTGCTGCTATTGTGGAGGCTGAGAATAGTCTTGATTTAGCAGTAAGTTTGTTTGCTCAAGGTGGATAATTTTCAGTCTTGATGAATTTTCTTTTCAACTGTACCTTTTGTTCCCTGGTAGCCATTTGGATTGCTTTTGTAAATTTTTATGGAATTCTGACCCTAATTTTATATTATTACTTCCAAATTCAGGAAAATAGGGAGGAGTTGAAAACAAAACTTAAGGAAGTGCTTCGTGAGAAGTCGGATATTTTTAACTCTGAAGCTCCAGAGGAGGACAAGGTTTGGGCCTATGTTTTCTCTCCATATCTAGAGGGATTTTTGTTTGTCATTTTAAATAATCACAATCAATGACCCCCACTATCATTTTATAAACATGCTTAAAAATAAATTTGGATGTGAATCTATTTATGTGGTTGCGCTGGTGTCATTTGAAGTCTCAGTTTCCAACAAGAAAGTTTCTGTTAAATAAGTCACATCGTATCCATGAATCTACTCAATTTACTTCTTTCCAAAAAAAATATGGACTGAAGTTACAAAGCTGGTTTATTGCTAAATTAGTTTAAGCCAGGCATTATTGGTATTTACCATAATGGTATTCAATGGAAACTTGAACCAGTAAACTCTCTCTGTTAATTTTCTTGATTGTCAAACATGCATGTCATGTGCCTTCTACTATTCATTCTATGACACCTATAAATGCAATGTTCACTCTGTCAGGTAAAACTGGGAGCGCCAGGATGGAAAGAAAGATATTATGAAGAAAAATTTTCTGTAAAAACTCCTGAAGAAGTTGAAGCAGTGCGAAGAGATGTTGTAAGTAATTTGCTAACAAAGTTAGTTGAACACATTATTTCAAAGGTCCAATCATGTTTACCTTTATGACTTGGCATGTTTTAAATGTTTCCTATGAGCGTATTTCTTTTATAGCAATTGCAGGTTTTGCAGCTTAATATATCTTAAATAAGTGCTGCACTTGCTCGAATGGGATCTTACTGTGTTTGGCTGCATGTAACATTCATGGCTTGGATTTTTATGTAGTTCTTGGTTCTGTGAGTTAGTTTAAGTGAGGGAAATGTTACTAGCTTTTTTTTCATCACATCATCTTGACATGCGAGTTTCTGATGCTATTCTCTAGGTAAGAGTTCAGCATACAACAGTTATTATTCTGCAAACGAAAAAATGTCTACTTTATCTACTTCTCTTAATATATCAGCCTTGTCATGTCTCATGGCAATGACATGAAGTGTACGCTTATATAGAATACACTTGGCTATACATTTAACATTTTCATCAAATTCGTAGCAGATTATTCATTGAAAGTTATTCTAAAGAATAGTACTTGTTTTTTATCTAATTTCATGGAAAAATCGTTCAGCTGGAGTTTTAATTGGTTGTTTTAAGAGTGAATTGTTTTGATGATAACCACGACTTGTCAGATTTGGAGTAAGTATTTGCCAGTAAAATATAGGTGATTCCCTGAGGTTATGGTTACTATTATTTCTGCTTTCATGGAAACTGAGGTTTGTTTAGTTCTTTGAATGTCATTGTTGTCTTGGTAGGTGATGAAGTAAGGAGATTAAACTGTGTAATTTTATACAGTGGTAACTGTAGTGACCTGAGTCTTGACTTTGAAAAGTTCTTTCCCTGTTGCTATGGTAAGAAGACAATTTGAAAGACCAAATCTTGTGGTTCACCTACTATCCTAAGCAAGGTTCACTGTCTCGGTATCGGACTTCATACCGATGCTACACTAGTACAGTGTCGGTATGATACAGTAAGGATTCTTTTTAGCGTACCAAGTGTCGGTATGCCACCGGTACCGAACTGGTATGGTACGCTCCGTACCGCTCGGTTTTGGCCGGTACGGTATACCTTGATCCTAAGTTTCATAGCACAAGTAACAAAGCATATTTGCGTGAAGTTGGATGTAATGCGATGTAAAAAAGCTTGAAACTTTTTCAGATAGTGATATGAATTGTTATCAGACAGACAAACGAACCATAATGAACTAGTAGCTACATTTGAACCAGTTATTTGTGTAGCATGGAGATGGCCAGGTGGATGCGGCTATCAATGTGCCAAGAAAGAATTGTAGAGTTGAATCTTACAAATTTCCAGAAAACTTGCTATAGAAAAAATGGTTTTCTTTTTGTCCAGTTTGGTTTGGGGAATATTGTCCTTGCTATCCTACCTACTATGCGTGCAGGTTAGTAGGAGTATAATTTCAGACCGGCTCTAGTTTTGAGTAACCAAGTTATTTTTTCTGAATGAGTGTTAAAACAGAGTTGTACCTGCGAGTGGATTTTTTCAAGTCACAATCTAATTAAGTATTAAAATATAAAAAATAATAACATGAAGAAACATAAGATAAATTCATGTGCTAAATTGAATTTAAAAATAAGCCTGAATGCAAACTCGAATCCGACTATTTATTGAGCTTGGATTCAAGTTCAGAGCTTACTCATTTTTGATGGACCTGAATCTGAATCCAAACTTAATTTGTCTTATCCAGTTTGGATGTGGATATAACATGGAATGCATCCTAGTCTGACCCATTTACAGCCCTAGATCCTCATTCTTAGTCACCCTGAAATTTTGAAATATATTTTCATGTAGACAAGCAATCATTGCCATCTACCACTCGCATTTCCCAGGAATATCATGTTGGCATTGTTTCAACTGCTAATTTTCATCTAAAAAGCACTTTGTTTTTTCTTTAATCTTATATATTGTGGAGCAATAAATCTCATAAATGTATGCCTCTATTTCTTGTGTTGAGTTGATAACTTAAAGAATGTATGTAATATATTGAATACATCGGCTATCTTTATTAGGTCACAAAGTACGCAGAAGGCTTGTGTTGGGTTATGCGCTATTACTATGAAGGGGTTTGCTCATGGCAATGGTGAGCATGTTCAGCTATTATTTAAGTTTGTTTGTTAGTTACCTTGGGATTTAAATAGCTCTGCATTATGAGATTCCTTATTTTAGCAGAAAATCACTTCTGATAACTTTGTGAAATGATAAGTTTTTGAAAACCTGACTTGTAGTATTCAGAAGCTACATGTTATATATTCCTATCTGTGTGGATTAAAACCTACATGTTATATGCTTCATTGTCTTCAAAAACTTGCTCCATTTCCTAATACTGGAAATCTCTGAGTTTTGTTAGATGCCACTTTTTATAGCTGGTTCTATCTAGACAATTCACAAAGTCCGATAATCATATTTATGTTGTCCTTGAACTGTCACAAGAGTCCTTTTATTTATCTTCACAAAATATTGTTACACGTTTGCTATTCATTTTGTATAATATTTTACGGTCACAACTTTCTCATGCACTTGAAGCCATCTTTTTCCTGTGTTGTCTAATACTGGTTTGTTTCAGCTTCTATGATTAATGAGATCCTATAGTTGTGAATACTAAGAAGTTATGCCGCTCGAAGAGAGATGCCTGTGAGACCCCCTCGACGTTCTGTAATTCGAAGGAGGTTCTGAGAATGAAAAACTCCGATTATAATTGGTTTGATGATTAGTGTCTGCTGATGATTATTACATTTCTGTTGCATGAGAATCCTTTGCTGCTTTCTCATTCAGGGTTGGAGGTAGAGGTGAAATGCATGTGAAAGAAGTAATGAACATAACAAGAATACAAAATTTACAAATTATTGAAATTTATTGAGCACCAAAAAATTAAATTAAAATAAAATAGAAAGTAAAAAAATATCATTATAGAAAATAAAATAAAAAACATATGAAATATAAAATAAATAGCAAATCAAGTGATCAACTAAAAACAAAAAAATAATTGAATAAAATAAAAGTAAACTTAAACTTAAAATTTGAAAAATATGCAGGAACTTTATGGAGGAGACAGATATTCAAATTGATGGGCTAGGAGGAGAGATTGTTGGGGTGGGAAACCAAGGGAGAGGGGCCAGAGACGAGGGCTGTGGCTGGTGGGTTGAGAGAGCAGGGGAGTGGGTTGGGAAGAGTAGTTTTTTTT